>OX451219.1:43243878-43504642 GCA_949628195.1 Phasia obesa
GTTTTTTTAACCATAGTAATGATCAAAACAACTGCAAGTTGTTCATCGCAACCTTATATTGTTAGATGGTTCATGTGACTATGCCTTAACCATCTTTTTTCTCTGCGTGTATACAAAAACAATATAGGAAATACACAAAAATCGTGCTTGCCAAATGCTAAGCTATTTCCAATTAATTGACCAATAACCAACAGCCACATTGAGTTGAACAATAATAATAAAAACATAAAAACAATAACGGCAGCATAAGGCTTATAACTGCGCCAGTTAGTACATAGCAATGAAATCGACAACAATGAAAACATGAAATGGTACAAATATGGCCTTTTTTATATTTTCTCTTCATTGTTTTATATTCGTGGCTGCGGAGGAATGTTAGTGGGTAATGAACCATGACTTGGTAACAAATTTTGGATAATATGATAGAGGTTTTCACATCAAGCCAAGTTTGAAATAAAAAATAATATTATTACCCAAAGGGTAACGGAAAATTCTGGAAGGATTTGAATTATTAAGTTTTTGTTGATTTATATATGTTGCAATATAATTTAAAAACAACAAGAGCCGTATATAGGAGTGAAGTTTTTAAAGAAAGGAAATATCAAAATTTGTTTGACCATTATCGATTCAGTTCCTCATAGCACAACACGTCCGCAATCAGTTAGTTAAACATGCAAAATATCTAATATTAGGTTAAAAAAAAATTCAGTAAGAGAGTGGTACCTCTCACACAAAACACATCTCTCTCACATCGTTTACAAAATCGTAAAAGCTAGAATTTAAGGGCTTGAGGTACGGTTTTCTTTATTGTGGTACGACAATCATACTCCTCGAGATTAACCCATTTGGAAATAAATACAAACTGGATGAAGTATTTTTAAAATTACCCGTTTGAATTAACTATTAAGCTATTAACTATTAAAAAATTAAAAAAATCAGGGACAATGGGCCTATATATGATATTTTTCAAAACTGATGGAAAAATTTATATGAAATACAATAAAATAAAAATAGTTACTGCATTTTTTTTTTTTAATTAAACAAAACTGTTTTAGCAAAATAACATCAAAGTGCCCATTGGTCCCCCTAGCGGGCACCATATCAAAGTTTTTTTTCATTTCAGTCAAACATTGTTAAATACCTAATGTAAAAACATCCCGCTAAGAACACCAGACGACTTAGAGCAGTGTGTTATTGATTTTGAACGAAACATCAAATTAGCTGCCCAACATGCAACAGTAACCCGGCAAATATACAGATGCAATCACATTTATTCTACAGATGTCTACCGGCTCTTGACTGAAAAAAGAAAACTTCTCTGAAAAATTACCTGGAAGATCTGGACCCAACTCCACAATCAGATTATTCATTATGGCGTATATGTAGAAACCTTAAAAGACCAGTCGTATGTAAGCTTCCATTAAGTACTTTGTCTCGTGTGATATAGCTGAGCTGCCATCTATCGATGTTGGTCCAGCAGTTACCCTAAGGTTTGCGCTTCGAGATATTGAAAAGGCAATAACTGATTTAAACTCCAAGAAAGCTCCTAGAATTGATAAATCCAGTGACAAGATGTCACTTGAATTCCCCCGTATATCCAAAAAAATATTCTTTTTTTTTAATGCCATATTACGTCTTGAGTACTTTTCTATAGAGTGGAAGATTTCTTTGATTACTGTGATACCTACGCCTGGAAAAGACCACATCAAGGTTGGATCATACAGACCTATAAGCCTTTTATCAAACATTTTGTTTGAAAATTTGTTTTATAAACCTTTTATAAAGCAAAAATATTTTTTATGAATTTGGCATTAAATGTTTATTTGTATTTGAAGAATTAACGTTAACAAACACCTCTTGCGTTACAGTTTTAAAATAATTTTTAGCTTTCATTAGTCACTTTTCACGACCATCAATACAAATTTACAAAACAAAATTGCATTGTTTAGTGTTTAACATCTTGTCAAGATGACACAGATAAAGCATCGAGAAAACAAAAAGGATATTTCGCACAGCTTTTAAAAAAGTACATGTGCTTTAGCAATATATTTATTTAAATATATTTATTTAAATATTTAAATATATATTTTTATATTTTTGGGCAAACTGCCAACTTAACAAATATTCTTACAATAAACGAAACAAATTTATGCATTAAGATTATTTCGTTTCTGCTTTTGTTGTTTATAGATGAACATAAGAATATGAGGAATTTTACAAATTAATGTTGACAATTATGTTTAACTTTTTGTGTTCAAATACTAAATAATAAACTTTACAACGTAAGCACTCGTATGATTGTTAAATAATTCAGAAGAAGTAAATTTAATAAAATGTGGTTTAAATAAGTTTTCTTTTTTTCTAATGTGATTTATAACAAATTCAGCAAAGATGCTATAAAAACCAAGACTGACTTAAAAAAAATGAAATCTCTTAAGTCTCTCATAGCATATCGGCTGGTTTGAGCAAAGAAATATAATCAAAGTCTAGCCCTTTACAATTGGCTAAGTTATTTCTAAAATATTTTGATTATGCCCCACTGTGCACAGTTTGATAGGATTTAAAAAAAGAGATTTGTGTGCAAAGAAGAGAAAAGCATATTAAATGCAGCTAGTCATTTCCTTCAAAAAGTGGAATTTCTTAAATTGCTGGTGAAGTTTTTAAAAAGGTATGATTTTAATTTGCATGGATGTAATGGTAAATGAGTGAAGGGTGTACATCTTCTGTTTAACTCTATTTTGATTTTTTCGTTATAGATAAATAAGGTATAAATTAAAGAACTCTTTTTACTTAATAACTTAAAAATTTAGATTTTTTGAAATAGAACTGTATTGCATAACAGAAGCGATATGTAATTATTAAGAAAAATTAGTTGTAAATTTAAATAAATTAATATAAAAAATTTTATGTATAAATTTAAGTATAACATATGTTTGCCAAATTTTTGCCCGAGCAAGTGGAGATCAAGGTCTTTATAACTTTAAACTTAAGAAAAGCCAGCGTGCATGGGCTGAAATGGTGATTTCATCATCGACTATGGTGCAGCACATAACATAACTATTTGTAAGTGAAAAAAGAGTGAAGTGCAAGGTTGTAAATGCACCAAATAACAATAACAAAATAAATTACTGTAATCGAAGAAAAGTGGATTATAGGTAAAAGCAATCAAAGCACCAAACTATAGGTTCAAAAATTGGCTTGTAATTGCTTGCAAATAGACATAGTTTTCTCTAGTCGTTCTATGACAGTCCACAGTGGGGCAGAATCAAAATATTTTGAAAATAACCTAGTCATTTGTAAACGGCTAGGCCGATTGATCCAAACTTTGACATGAATATAACAGAGGAGTATCTGCACTAAAGTTTTAAAGGTGGGTACCATACACCCTCCAGGGGTAGCTCTACGTGGTTTCAAAGTTGGGAACCTCGCACCATAAAATTCGTTTACAGCTTGCCGTTTCTTCGGTTTTATTCTGATTTTTTAAATTTATACATGGTCTTAAAGGTCTTATACCTACAAATTTTTTATTTTTTGCTACCCTGCACTATAGGAAATTTTACCCCTTTTTTTGGCCAAAATTAATTACAGCCAAACGGCAGGACCAATTTGAATGATTTTTTTTTTGACATGACTTCTGGAAGACTATTAAGAGGGAGGGAGGGATCCTTAAAGTTTTACATACATTCCGTATTCAAGATTTTTTAGATCTTTGATAGATTCTCTGGTGTTCTAAAATGTTTTTTTAACAATTTTTTTTTTCGAGTGTACTTTAACTTTCAAAGCTGGCAGTAGAAATTTAGCTTACCAATTTAAAGAAGTAACGCACAAAGTTATGTTTTAAAGAGATTTTATTCAAAAATTTAAAAAACCTGGGTTCAATGAACAACAACAAACAGCATGCTGTTTTTCAAAAACTTTGAAACTCCTGCAACTTTTATGCTATTTCATATTCATACTTGAACAAAATTTTCTTGACCGCTCCTTTATATATTGTTTAAAGTTTTCGGAACAATCACTCTCACCAATGTATGAAAAGAAATGGGCACAAATAGCGGCTGAAAAACTCTGAATTTGACACGCAATAGTCACCGGGAAAAATGCGTTTTTTTAAAAATTTTCCAGATATCCGCAGTTAAAATTTATCAAATCCGGAAGGTAATTGATTGTCCTAGAGAAATATTATGGTTTTATTGCTAGCATGTGCTAGTATTTTTTTGGAAGTCTAAATAAAATTCCAATTCACAATTCCATAAGTTCATCTTAAGGTCACTTTAATTTTGCCAATTTAATCGATCTAATAGATGAGTTTACCAACATTTCACTATATATCATTAAAGTACTCACCTTCGAAATTATTTGCCATTATTTATTTTTTGAAAATTATAAATTATTATTATGAAAACTTTTATTACAAACTATCACAAAATTCACCGCACTCAATCATTTTTTTAAAAACTAATTTACAAATCGCAAGCAAAACATGTGATAGAGTAACAGTCAGTAAATTTTTTCGTTAAATTTAAACAGAGATTTTTACTTTCTTATCGTTTTTTTATATTAAAACAAAAAAAAATATATACTTAGCAAAAATTTTTGTTTTAACTTTTGCCCAAAAAATGGGTAAAATTTCCTATAGTGCCCTGGTCCAGTTTTTTTTTAAATATTGGGTACAAGTTTTACCAATTTTTTTTAAATTATTTACCGTAGTTAGCGAGGCAAATTCTAAATATTTTTAATAAATTTGAAGTTTTTTTCTGCACTGAGTTAAAAACTAGACGATTTTCAATTTAAAAAATCCAAAATTATTGCATTTTTGTGTACTTTAGCTCAAAAAAGGGCATTAACTCTTTTTTTATAAAATGTTCTTAAGGAATATATAAAAATTTTATAATTTTGTATAAGCTAACGATATGTGTCTACGATTTAAAAAAATCGTATGAGATTGATCATCCTTGTGGAAGATAGAGGTCCTCCAATATGACCTATTTTACATCGATATTTTGAATTTAATCGATCGAAAAAATAAGACTGCTGTAATGAAGCTATATATGCTCCATATTGTTTTTGAAAGTATTTTATGAGCCCTAGGCAGTATGTAGACTTTATGGGCAAAAGAGTAAAAAATCCCAATTTTTTGATTTTTGGTTCTTATTTTGGGAATTGTGGAATTTCCTTTTTCTTAATATTGCAGATTTTTTGCCATTTCATTTTGCTTGATCAACAACACATGCACAGAAAATTTTATTTGATTTTCTTCATTTATAAAAATTTTATTGAACATTTAAAATTTTTCCTTCTCTTAAATTAGTCCGTGATATCTGAAAATTTCGAAAAATTATGGTAATCATTTTTATGTTCAAAACTATGTGCTAATTAATATGAGTATTCCAATATTTATCACACTTTCATCACTTTATGTTAACATAACAGTACCATAACATAACATAAACTGATAAAAGCGTGATAAATACGGGAATACTCATATTTCAAAGCACATAGTTTTGAACGTAAAAATTATATTAAGGTGAATCTTTTTTGTTTGATAGGAAATTGCATCATTTATATTCATATATACTTACAAAAAAAATTTTAAAATTTGTTGCTGAAATTGAAGATTTGGCATTTTAGAATATATAGCCTAAATTCAAAATTTCGATGTAAAATAGGTCATATTGTGGGACCTCTTCTACAAGGATGACAAATTTTATACGATTTTTTTAAGCGTACACATATATAGTTAGGTTACAAGAAAATATAAAATTTTTATATATTCCCTAAAAAAAATTTTATTATAAAAAAAAGCTTTAAGCCTTTTTTGGGCTAAAGTACACACAAATGCAATAATTTTGGATTTTTTAAATTGAAAATCGTCTAGTTTTTAACTCAGTGCAGAAACAATCTTCAAATTTATCAAAAATATTTAGAATTTGGCTCGCTAACTACGGTAAAAAATCTAAAAAAAAGTTGGTAAAAATAGTACCAAATATTTTGAAAAAACTGGATTATGGTAGCGAAAAATCAAATATTTAATTTCTTAAAATGCTTATAACTAAATAATTTTAAATAATTTTTTGGAACTCTAGATACGATTTTGTAGGAATTGACAAGACCATGTGTAAGTTTAAAAGATCAGAATAAAACTAAAGAATCGGCAATCTGTAAAAGAATTTTAAGGTGCGAGGTTCCCAACTTTGAGACGACGTAGCGTATGGTACCCACTTTAAAACATAAGTTTAGATACTCCTTTGTTATAAATGACTAGGTTATTTCCAAAATATTTTGATTCTGCCCCACTGTGCAGTGTAAATATAGGAAAAAAAATAGAAAATATGTAAGTGGCTGAAAATTTTTGAAAAGGCAATATATGGAAGAAATTATACATTTTGTTTCAATCGAAATTTTAATTTAGGGCCTAAAAGAGATTTTTTGATTCTTATTTGGATCATAGCGTCCCAACGAATTCCTTTCAGTTCCGGTTATATGATTTTAAAAAATAATTCTATAATTATTCTATAAAATGCGACTCGTTTTTTTTGTATTATATATATATTGCAAGACACGTTATTCATGGATTGTTATTGAATTTGCTTGCTTGAAACTACACCCAATTTTTTTTTTACACGGTAGATACGTTCCTCAGAAAAGCGTGTAAAAAAATGCATGTGCCATATGGTAAATTTAGAGATAAGTTCCACAACTTTGAAACATCGTTTAAGATGAAAAAACTTTAAATATTTTCCTAAAAAATCATGCAAAAGAACTAACAATTAAATCCATATTACATATGTACACAAAAAAATAATTTTTATTACAAAAAAATTCAATCGATGAGTAAAAAACATAAAAATTCAAATTGAAATTATGTATAAAAATGAATTTTGCAACTATTCATCGCTACTTGATATCAAACGTGCACGTTTATTATGGACTGAAACAAAAATGCTGTCATCAGTGATACTATCATCAGTAGATACTACGCCAGATAAGTCTAGCACAACGGTCGGGTTTGATTCAAATGAAGAATTTCGTTCGATATTAACGGCCTCTGTTTTTTTGTTGTTGTAAAGTCTGTTATTAACGGGTGTTTTTTTGGTTTCTCAAGTTGCTTACGTAATTCTTGATATCTAGATACACAATCGACAACGAATGTGGTCGCTTTAATACCTTTTCGTTGTCATTTTTGTTTGACAACAGGTGTTAAGAAGTTCCTTTTTTTGTGTCATCAGCTCACAGAGTGTTAATTTAATAAGCAACATCAAAACTTCAAAATTTGAAACTCCAAAAACAAATCATAAAAATTATAGCAAAAAGTAAAAAACAAACATAAGGAAACTGGTTTGGATTATTGTTATTGCATTCTTTCATTTATTTAATTATGTACCTATACATGTATGTATATACAATTGTAAGTAGATCATGTAGAGATTAGTCGCGTGATTAAACAGTTACCGACTATGTAAAACAATTGTATGTAAAAGAATTTAAAAAGAATTTGCATTTTTTGGAAATATTAAACAGTAGACAAATAGAGATCAATTTGAAAACTTCGTTCTGCGCATAAATCAAATTAGTTTTGTACAAGTGAAAAATAAAATACATACTTTAAAATTAAAAAATATACAATTAAAATTGTAAAGTAAATTACATATAAAAGTATAAATTATATTAGTATTAAAAAACACATCCAGTGAAATAAAAGTTTATAAAATCAAAAATTACAAAAATTTGTTTTTCTTTTGTGTTGAAAAGTTTTTGATTGTTCATTTCGGAACAAAACGTTAAAAAACGCTTTAACGTTTCCATAAGGTCCTTCGAACCGGATATCTAAATCGGTCCAAAAAATTCGGTCTCTTAATCGTAATCGGTTTATTCGACATGCAGAACGAAGGTAAATCGGGAAATACTGATGAGGTGCAAACTCCTCCATCAGATCAGAACGTTCAGTTTAAATTACGTCAAAGAAAACAATTAGAAAATCGTTTTGAAACGGCAAAAAATAACTTAAATAATCTCGAGACGTTTTCAATTCATTACACTGAGATCAAAATATCGTTGCTGGATCGCAGTTATGAGCAGTTTGAAGAGCTTCAATCTCAGCTAGAAATGTTAGATGAAACACAACTAGATGACCCTATTCGACATTCGGTGGAGGAAATGTACGCCGAGACTAAAGCGAAATTTGTAGAGCACATAGCAGTTCTGAAATCTCAATCGGAGACCAACATCAACAGCACTCGTTTGGAAATGCCTCAGACCACGTCTATGCGAACTCATCTACCAAATTTGCAATTATCAACATTTTCGGGAGCACCACAGGAGTGGACAGATTTCTATAGTACCTTCAACGTATTAGTTCATCAAAATAAAGATTTGTCGCCTGTTGAAAAATTTCAATATTTAAAATCAAGCTTGAAAGGTAATGCTGCAAACATCATTCAATCATTAGAAATCACTGGGACAAATTACAACAAGGCTATACAATTACTAAAGGCTAGGTATGACAATAAGAGGTACATTTTTCAGGCCCATCTAAGTAAAATGTTTGAAGTGGAAAAAATCACGCGGCCTAATGTGTCATCGCTACGTCAATTTATTGATCAAATTAACGCCAATGTTAGAGCGCTTCAATCGTTTGCGTCTAATATACAAATCGCTGATGGAATTTTGCTGTATCTGGTAACATCACGCTTAGATAAAGAAACACAAGCTCTTTGGGAGGAAGAAGTATCATCAAAATTTACTCAGAGTGACTCCACATCATTTAGGCTTCCAGATTGGGAAGCTTTGGACAGTTTTCTAGAGAAACGTTGTCAAACTATCAGCTTCATCGACTCAGCCCTCTCAAATCATCCTTCGTCATCGTCACATCAACAAAAATTGTATTCAAGCAAGCCAAAAACTTCGTTCGTCGCTAGTGAACAATGGAATAAATGCACTCTATGCAAAGCAGGAATACATAGTCCTTTTAAGTGCCTGTCATTTATGAAAATGACCTCGCAAGATAGATTTGCACTGGCAAAACGTAATAAATTATGTCTAAATTGTTTAAGGGTGAATCACATGATGAGTAATTGCCAATCTAAACACAAATGTCAGGTTTGTAATGCTTCGCATCATACGTTATTACATCGTGAGGTGCCACAATCCCAATCAAACTCGGAATCAACAAAAGAATCGTCTACAACTGCAGCAGATAATTCTCCATCCTCGTGTCAAGCAACTGAACTCAAAAGTGACGTCCTATTGGCAACTGCAATAGTTAATCTTGGTACACCTTCTGGCATCAAAATAAAAGCTCGTGTGTTATTAGACTCCGGATCCCAGGTAAATTTCATTTCTTCGAAAATAGCACAACATCTACAAGTACGTCGAGAAAAATCAAATATACAAATTAATGGTGTTGGTACGGCAACCGTCAAATCTCAAGGGGTATGTTCTATTGTTATCGAATCGCTTCAAAATACATATTCTTCAACCATACAAGCAATTATTTTGCCGCACATAACTCATCTTCAACCTACAAGTGCCGTTGAGAAAAACAAAATTAGTATACCATGTAACATTAATTTGGCCGATCCACATTTTGAGAAACCTGGACATATTGATTGCTTAATTGGTGCTAGTATTTTTTATGAGTTGCTTATGGTAGGTCAGATTAAGTTAGGTGACAATTTACCAATTTTACAAAAAACCCAACTGGGCTGGGTCGTGTCTGGACCAGTTAATAATAATTTATCGTCTTCATTACATACATCGCTTCATGCCACAATTATCGAACCCAAACTCGACGACATATTAGAACGTTTTTGGTTAATAGAACATATTTATGCATCACCACATACCCAATTTACGAGCGAAGAGGAAGAATGTGAACGATTTTTTGCAAAAACAACAACTCGATGTCCAATCACCAACAAATTCGTCGTTAGATTGCCGTTTAAAAAAGACCCAAATTGTCTTGGCGACTCATATTACATCGCACGAAACCGGTTTCTTGGTCTAGAGAAAAAATTAAAACAAAATGTAGATCTACATAGCCAGTACAAAAACTTCGTTGAAGAATATAAACAACTAAATCATATGGTTCGGATTGAAAACTTTTCAGAATCGCGTAATTTTATCCCCCATCATTGTGTCACAAAACTCGATAGCTCCACCACCAAATTACGGGTAGTGTTCGACGCATCATGCCGAACTTCAAGCGGAGTTTCTCTTAATGACATACTGCGAGTTGGCCCTACATTGCAAGACGACTTGGCTACTATTTTGATTAGAGTTCGAACACACAAATTTGTTTTAATGGCAGACATAGCCAAAATGTACAGGCAAGTTCTTATCGACAAGCAAGATACTAAATGGCAAACCATATTATGGCGAAATTCAGGTGAGGATGAAATTGATTTGTACGAGTTACTGACAGTCACATATGGAACTAGCAGCGCACCATATTTGGCTATAAAATGTCTACGACAATTGGCGATCGAAGAGGCTACCAATTTTCCTATAGGTTCTACTGTCACACTTAGAGACTTCTATGTCGACAACTTATTTACTGGTGGCTCAACAATCGAAGATGTTATTGAAATTAAAAAACAGGTAATTGAATTGTTGGAAAAGGGTGGTTTTCCACTTCGTAAATTTGCATCAAACAACAACAAAGTTATTGAAGATGTAGCTGAATGCGACAAAGAAGAAATTGTGACGTTTGGCAAAAGCGAATATATAAAAGCCCTCGGTTTGAAATGGTCTCCAAGGGAAGATTGTTTTTTATTCAACTACAATGTCGAAGACAAACAGGTCAAGGTATCAAAGCGAATGATATTGTCGCAGTTAGCAAGTGTTTTCGATCCCTTAGGCGTATTGAATCCAATAATAGTAACGTGCAAAATTTTAATGCAAGATTTGTGGAAGCTTAAGGTTAATTGGGACGAAAGTGTACCTCAAGAAATTTATACCAGATGGGTTTCTTTCCAGAATGAGTTGGCTTCGCTAAATGACATACGCATTTCTCGGTATGTACCCATTATTAATTCAACAGAAATACATGCATTTTCTGATGCCAGTACACGAGCATACGGCGCATGCATTTATGCTGTGACCAACGCAGCAGGTGAAATTTCGTCGTCGTTATTATGTGCTAAATCCAGGGTAGCACCAACAAAAGAAATAAGTTTGCCAAGATTAGTGCTCTGTGCAACACTTTTACTAGCAGAGTTGTTACATTATGTCATGAAGATCTTCTCGTTGCAGCCTAAAAACATTCATTGTTGGTCTGATTCGACCATTGCATTAACATGGATAAAAGGTGAACCATATCGGTGGTCACCATTTGTCGCACATCGAGTAAAAAAATTCAAAATTTAACCAAAACATTCACATGGCATCATGTTCCATCATCAAAAAATCCAGCCGATATAGTTTCGCGAGGAGCAAATGTCAGGGAATTAATCGACAATCAGTTATGGTTTTGTGGACCACAATTCATCAAGCAAGACAAAAAATTATGGCCGATCGCACCTTCTGCTTGTATGGACAGCATCCCAGAACAACGTCGTCGTAAAATCGCTTTGGTATGTACACAATCATTTGAATCGTTCTGCAATCACAAATACATAAACAATTACAATAAATTCCTACGCATCGTGGTCTACGTTCGTCGCTTTATCATCAAAAATTCATCCAAACAGCCAATAACGTCTGAAGAGATCGAAGATGCTCTGCTTTTCACATGTCGCCTAATACAACAACATTATTTTGCTGCTGAAATAAAATCGTTACAACAACATAACTACGTCGATAAATCATCAAAAATTAAACAACTTACACCCTTTATGCACAATGGTTTGATTCGTGTAGGAGGAAGAATTAAAAATTCAACTCTATCGTTTAATGCAAAGCACCCAATACTTTTACCATCCACACATCCATTCGTAACAACGATCATTCGTCACTATCACCTAGCGAATCTTCATGCTGGTGCACAAACCTTACTCAACGTATTAAGAGAAAAGTATTGGATTCTCAATGGAAAAAATGGTGCAAGAAGAGTAATTCACGACTGCATATTGTGTTATCGTTTTCGGCCTCAGATCTCAGAACAAATTATGGATAACTTGCAGACTGACCGCGTCGTAAAATCGTATGCATTCGAAGTATCAGGCGTCGACTATTGTGGACCATTTCTAGTAACACAACAAATACGAGGTAGGCCACCAATTAAAGTCTACTTAGCAATTTTCATTTGTTTCGTCACCAAGGCGGTACACATAGAATTGGTACCAGATTTGACAACCGCAGCATTCATATCATCGCTAAAAAGATTCTTTGCTCGTCGCGGTAAATGCCAGACCATATACTCTGACAATGCTACCAACTTCGTTGGCGCTAACCGAGAACTACAACAAATGTTAGCACACTTTCATACACAACAACACATTACCGAGGTTGAAACTGCATGTTGTAACGAAGGCATAAATTGGAAATTTATACCACCCCGCTCGCCACACTTTGGGGGATTATGGGAGAGTGCGGTAAAGCAAGGGAAATATTACATTAGACGCTGTATTGGTAATCACGTTTTGACACACGATGAATTACACACTGTTTGCTGTCAAGCTGAAGCAGTCATTAACAGTCGCCCACTTACACCTCTGTCCAATGATCCTAACGACCTCACCGCGTTAACACCTGGACACTTTTTAATTGGTCGAAATCTCACAACAATTGCAGAACCAACACTCCAGAATACAAATCTAAATGTATTAAAAAGATATCACTGCATACAGTCAATTCAACAACAATTTTGGTGTCGCTGGCACAATGAATACATTAAACAACTTCAAGTACGATTAAAGTGGAATCACCCATGTTCAAACCTGCAAGTAAACGACTTGGTTCTCCTAAAAGACGAAACTTGCGCACCATTAAAATGGCCTATCGGACGTATTTTGCAAATAATTCAAGGTGACGATGGAAGAGTACGTGTGGTCACAGTTAAAACATCAGATGGCATCCACAAAAGAGCAATAGCAAAAGTATGCAAGCTTCCAATTGAGTCAGATAATACCATCGCAAGCAGAGCTTCCGATGGGGGGGCAGAATGTTAAGAAGTTCTATTTTTTGTGTCATCAGCTCACAGAGTGTTAATTTAATAAGCAACATCAAAACTTCAAAATTTGAAACTCCAAAAACAAATCATAAAAATTATAGCAAAAAGTAAAAAACAAACATAAGGAAACTGGTTTGGATTATTGTTATTGCATTCTTTCATTTATTTAATTATGTACCTATACATGTATGTATATACAATTGTAAGTAGATCATGTAGAGATTAGTCGCGTGATTAAACAGTTACCGACTATGTAAAACAATTGTATGTAAAAGAATTTAAAAAGAATTTGCATTTTTTGGAAATATTAAACAGTAGACAAATAGAGATCAATTTGAAAACTTCGTTCTGCGCATAAATCAAATTAGTTTTGTACAAGTGAAAAATAAAATACATACTTTAAAATTAAAAAATATACAATTAAAATTCTAAAGTAAATTACATATAAAAGTATAAATTATATTAGTATTAAAAAACACATCCAGTGAAATAAAAGTTTATAAAATCAAAAATTACAAAAATTTGTTTTTCTTTTGTGTTGAAAAGTTTTTGATTGTTCATTTCGGAACAAAACGTTAAAAAACGCTTTAACGTTTCCAACAGGTGTTGTCAACTTGTAAACGAACGTGGTCTAACTGACAACGAGTGTTTTTAATTTGACAACGACTGTGCTTTAATTTCAACGCACGTTGTCAGCTTCCAAACGAGCGTGGTCGAATTGACAACGAGTGTTGTCAACTTCTCTACGAACGTGCTCAAATTGATAGTAGTAAATATTTTTCATTTGGGTTAGTTTCCTTCAATTTATCCAAACGCATTTTTTGAAATATTAATATAGAGCAATATTCTATTGAAGATTGTCTCAAAACGACTGGAGAAAGTTTTAAAGGAAGCACTGCCACCATTATGTCTGCAAGGGGAGTTAAGTGAGAAGATATTTGCCTAAAAAAACAGGTAATAAAATATTTCGATTTTAAACGGCTTATTATTTTTATGTTTATATAAATTCACAGTTCGAAATTGATGCCTGCGCTAACCAATGTGGACCAATGGTGGAGAAATAATGAGACCACCAACAATGCATTAGCGTCATATTGCTCCAAAAAGAGAAGGAGTTTTAACTGAGGTAAGAGAAATTGCGATATGAATTACATAGAAGGTCTAGAACCATTCTATTGTGATATAATTTCAGATTTGATGACACCAATTAATGAATCATCAAAGGAAATATACTGATGAAAATAAAAAATTGACCTGTGAGCATAAATATTAAATATTATTGTTATTATTTATAAGACAAATTTATTTTAGAATTAAGTTTATTTAATATTTTGGTTCTTATAATTAAAAAAACATTTTGTGAATAAAATAAGTTTAAAAATTTATAATCTATTACAATCTGTTTTATTATAATAAAATTGGAAAGGAATGAGTATTTACAAATCGACAACGGTATGGTGTCAACTTTACAACGGTGTGGTGTCAATTCGACAACAATACGGTGTAAAAGTGTACACGTTCGTTGTCAATTCAACGATCCCTCGTTGTCAATAATTCGTTGTCGAATTGATAACGTCCGTATACAATTCGAGTACAAACGTGGTCGATACATTTTCGACACCGTATGTGGTCGTTTTGATAACGGATGGTGTCATTTTTTCTCTGGGTGCAAGACTAAATATTACGTTGAAATTTTAATGCACGTCCCATGTCATGATCATGTGTAAGAAAATGTTGTTCCATACTTGTGGCAAATATCAAGCCCTTGCGAATTAAATCAGCCGTTAATAGCTGAACTTCGCCTTCATCATTATCGTCTTCTTTCTTATCACAATCTGTCATAAATTCGTTCAAATAGTTTTCATCTAAAAGGCTTTCTTGCATTAATTCATCGATGTCATCCGTCTGCATGTTGGTAAAACCCTCACCACCAATTGCATTCGATAGATTTTTAATTTCAGTACACACAGCTGATTTTTGTACTACTAGACTTCCACTTTTGACGCATCCTGGCAAAATTTTTTCCAACAAGCATTTAAGGTAGATTGACGCAACTGTTTGATTGCAAAAGAAGCATGTGTAATACAATCCAAAATAGTAAACTTTCTCCATGCTCCTACAACATTCCAATTTCGTTCTTCCACTGAATCTACAATATATTTCAAGGTTTGCTTTATGTAGTACATTTTAAATGCTGCTATAATGCCCTGATCGAGTGGCTAAATCAGCGAGGTGGTATTAGGCGGCAAAAATAGCAATTGAATATTTGGATGATCCAACAATGGGTGACTGGGCGCATTATCCACGAGAAAACTTATTTTGAATTCTAAACTTTTTTGTTTCACATATTTCTGGACTTCAGGAACAAAACAGTTGTTGAACCAATTTGTAAACAGATTAGCCATCATCATGCCTTTTTATTCGGCATCAAATGAACTAGAAGTTGTTTAATGTTTTTACCTCTCAAAGCTCGTGGCATAAGGGATTTGTTTATTAACAGAGGATTTAACATTTTATCAGCAGATGCGTTACTGCAAAATAGGAACTTCACCCGACTTTGGCCGCTTTAAAACCACCAGCGGATTTTTCAGATTTGGCTATGTAAGTTCTTTTAGGCATTTTCTTCCAGTACAATCCCGTTTCGTCGGCATTAAATATTTGATCTGGAGTATAATCGCCCTGCTCATTTATTTTTGACAGCTTATCCGGAAAGCTTTTTGCAGCATTTTCATCTGCTGATGCTACTTTTCCTTTTATTTTAACATTGTGAATGCGTGTTTCTTTAGAAAATCTATCAGCCATCCCTCACTTGCATTAAATGCCAGTTTCTTAGTTGCCTGAAGACTTGTTGATGGTTCAGAAATGATGTTGGTTGTATATATGTCTGAAGTTGGTTGTATATTTTAATTGCTTTCTCTTTTCTAATTTTCCCATCAATAGGTAATTGTTTTAGCAAATCTTCCATCCAAAACACCATGTGTTTTTCCGTTTTCTCCAAGATGTGATTTCGACTATAAGCAGATGTTTTAGCGCTAAATTCTGATCCAGAAATTATTGATTGTCGAATGGAATTCTCATTTTTTCTAATTGTTCTTATAGTTGCTTCGCTTAAACCAAAGGCTTTTCCAACAGATATAGGACCTTCCCCTCTCTATAGACAGTCTAAGATGTTTATTTTGTTTCCTAACGAAATTGCTTGTCTCTTCGAAATATTACGTTGCTTAGGCATTTTATTAACAAGGGTACTGTAAATGCGATGTAAAATAATTTTGCTTAAAGAACTCTTCCAAACCAAAAATTAAACAGATTCTTATCTTTTTTATTAGTAAAAAGTTATCATCAACATAAAGTAAAATGAAAATTTCACCACTTAATTAATATGTATTTATTACCTCCCTCGAACCGAACATTAACACATTACTCAATAACATAAAGAGAAAAGCAATCACAAAATTCCCGTATTCCCCCAATTGTATTTTGTGTCTGTGCCTTTGTTTTGTAATATACTGTCAAAATTAGAATTTAAGAAATTTTTTTGGGATTAATGCTAAAACAAAAATTTCCTGTAAAAAAATTGTATTTATTCTTATTGGTACACCGTGTTATTTCGAAATCATGTAAATAAAGAGTTGAGTGTATAACTAAGAATTTTGTTACAGTTCCCAGCACTGAAATTAAAATAATCGAAATCCCTTCACAGAGTATGTAAGTAGTGTTTTCCGATCAGTTGTAACGAAAATAAATCTAGCTTTATAAACAACTCACGACCTATTGTCATTATCTATCTTCCATATAATTAATAAGCAAACACGTTTTTTGTAATCCTCTTAACATCCGTAATACTGCACCGATTTTGGAAAGATTTATATGCTTTTAAACTTTTTTCTACACAGATGTGCACAACCTTAATTTTTTATTTAAATTAGTTCAGTACTTTAGGAGTAATACGACTATCAAGTTCTTACTAAAACCAATAAATAAATACATGTTCTTCTCTTAGGTGCAAGACGAAAACACAAGTAAATTTCAAGAGAAATACGTGGGTTTTCATGTTCATGTTTCATGGCCATACTTTGGCTTCCAATCGTTTATTTAATTTTTTGAGGATGGGGGCAACAATGATATCTAGTTCCTTTTATCAGACTTGTTTCTGATGTTCGGAGCCTTATGAAACGGTGTGAATCGTATGTCTCTGCCCATATTTATAAAAATATTGTTAGAAATTAGAAAGAAAGTTATAACGAGTTTTATATGGTATAGTTTTATGTAGCCTTTTCGAAGAAGAAGAAGTGGAAGGATAGCATGATGATGATGTTAAGGCTACTTGAGCATATGTTTGATATTGTGCTGATGTCGAAGGAGAGGAATCCGGTAACTATAAATAATCAAATATTTAATTATAAATATATACATATATATATATATATATATATATATATATATATATATATATATATATATATATAATAATGACGTTTCACGTTTTCCATGTGTGCTTTAAAGACTCTATTGCACAACAAACGTTTTCCGGAACCTGTTGGGCGAGAGATAAATAGGATTCTATATTATATCGCTTAAAACATCCCATTTTATTTTAAAATTGAAAATTTAAATTTTTTTTGTATTTTATGAAAATCTGAATCGCAATCACAAGGAATACAAATAAAACGTTTTTTTTATTTTTTCCTAAGAAAACTTTTTATTTTGAAAAATTTATTTTTTACAACTTGACGGATATTTATTTAAATATCGTTTATTTTTTATATATTGTTTTCCTACAGTTTAAAATATTTTTTCATCTTCAATAATAAATATTTTTGTACAAAACGAAAAAAAAAAACTTTTTCCGGTCCTTGATTTATACTGATCAAATTTTTAGAAAACTTCTGCCACAGGACATTGCACTTTTCTGCCAGTCTCTCCTTGCATCATTTAATATTCTAAACTTGTTCTGAATAACATAAAAATTTGTTTTTTGTTTTGTTTTTCGTTTTAACACCCAGAGAAAAAATGACATCATCCGTTATCAAAACGACCACATACGGTGTCGAAAGTGTATCGACTACGTTTGTGCTCAAATTGTACACGGACGTTGTCAATTCGACAACGAAATATTGACAACGAGGGATTGTTGAATTGACAACGAACTTGTACAGTTTGACACCATATTGTCGTCAAACTGACACCATTAAGGTGTCGAATTGACACCACACTGTTGCAAAGTTGACACCATACCGTTGTCGCTTTATAAATGCTCATTCCTTTCCAATTTTATTATAATAAAACAGATTGTAATAAATTATAATTTTGTAAACTTATTTTATTCACAAAATGTGTTTTTAATTATAAGAACCAAAATATTAAATAAACTTAATTCTAAAATAAATGTATCTTATAAATAATAACTACTATTTAATATTTATGCTCACAGGTCAATTTTTTTATTTTTATCAGCATATATCCTTTGATGTTTCATTAATTGGTGTCATCAAATCTCTAATTACATCACAATATAATGGTTCAAGATGATCTATATAATTCCTATCGCAATTTCTCTTACCTTTGTTAAAACTCCCTCGTTTTTTGGAGCAATATGATGCAAATGTATTGCTGGTGGTCATCATTTCTTCATCATTGGTCCACCATTGGTCAACCTTGGTTTGCTCAGACATTAATTGTGAATTATATAAACATAAAAATAATAATCAGTTTACAA
Organism: Phasia obesa; assembly: GCA_949628195.1. Lineage (NCBI taxonomy): Eukaryota > Metazoa > Arthropoda > Insecta > Diptera > Tachinidae > Phasia > Phasia obesa. Next base: position 43,262,703 of record OX451219.1, read on the forward strand.
TAAAAACATTTTGTTACCTACGTTTTTTTTTTCAGGAACATATCTTCTCTCTGGCAGCAGTTCTTCCTTTAAAACTTTCTCCAGTCGTTGTGAGACAATCTGCAATAGAATCTTGCTATTTTAAAAAAATATTGTTATATTAAAAATTGCGTCTTGATAAATTAAAGGAAACTAACACAATGAAAAATATTTACTAGAACCCGTGACATTTTGACAATTTGACAACATTGCACTGTCAATTTGAGCACGTTCGTTGAGAAGTTGACAATACTCGTTGTCAATTCGACCACGTTCGTTTACAAGTTGACAACGTGCGTTGTAATTAAAGCATGTTCGTTGTCAAATTGAAAACACTCGTTGTCAATTAGACCACTTTCGTTTACAAGTTGACAACACCCGTTGTCAAACAAAAGTGACAACGAAAAGGTATCAAAGTGAACACAATCATGGTCGATTTTGCAACGTCGTTTTTCCCTCAGTGAACCTCTTCAGGGACGAATTTTTAAAGTGAAAAAAAACATTGATTTTATTTTATTACTATTTGTTTACCATATATACGTAACAATTCAGTAATATAAAAATAGGAAATTTAGCGTAGATTTTATCTACGAATGGAATAATTTCATGGGCTCAGGGCATACGGGTTCTTTACACTTTTCACACATATAGTAAGTTCGTCTCGTACAATTTATATCAACACCCAGAGAAAAAATGACACCATCCGTGTACAAAGTGACCACATGCGGTGCCGAAAGTGTATCTACCACGTTTGTGCTCAAACTGTAAACGAACGTTGTCAACCCGACAACGAAATATTGACAACGAAGGGTTGTTGAAATGACAAGGAACGTGTACACTTTGACATCGTATTGTTTCCGAAGTGACACCATACCGGTATCGAATTGACACCACACCGATGTCAAGTTGACACTATGCCGTTGTCGATTTTTAAATGCTTATTCTTTTCCAAATTTACCATAATAATAAAAAAGATTGTAATAGATTATATATTTTTAAAAACTATTTTATTAACAAAACGTGTTTTTTATTACAAGTAAAAAATTTTAAATGTGTTTATTCATCAGCATTTTTAAGAGCTGTATTTCATTTGATTTTTTGTTTAGCATTGTGTTTAAAACCTATATCACAAAAAAATTGTTTTCGACTTTCTATATAAAACATATTGGAATTTCTCTTACCTTGGATAATACTTCCTCGTTTTTGAAGTAATTTGGCGCAGTTTTATCATGTTTTCAACATTGCACAGACATTGTGTCACTATCAATTCCAAACCATGAATTTATACTTATAAACAAAACAAAAAGTAGTTAACAGTGATCATTACAATTACAACACCATATTACCTCTGTTTGTTTTCCAGAAAAAAGATCTGTTTAAACTCCACTGTCTCTTTAAAAACCGCAAACTCTTAAAGGTTATTTGTGCTGCTAGAAAAACAGAATTAAATATTACTCTTTGTTCATTCAAACTGGTTAACTTACATTTTAACTGGTCGAAGTTGATGTTCTCTAATTTTTTTTCTCAGTTTTCATCGTCACTTTCATCATTGGCTATAAAGTAAAAGCTCTTGCCATCAAAACGTCTCCAGGCGTTTGGAGCCAATCTCCAGGTTGTAAATCGCACCATTTTGTTATTTAGAAAAAATGCGTCTGCATAAAATAAATGAATTTATGATAATAAAAAATATTTAATAGAACTCGTGGAGTTTGAAAACATTGCGTTTTTTGAGCACGTTCGTTGACAAGTTGTCAATGTGCGTTGCTAATTCGAGCACTTCCGTTGACATTCGAGCACTTTCGTTGACATTCGAGCACGTTGAAGACAGTCCTTGTGATTTCGACCACGTTTGTTAATAAGTTGACAACGCACGTTGTCAAACAAAACTGACAACATAAAGGTGTCAATGTGACCACAATCGTTGTCGATTTTGCAACGTCGTTTTTCCCTCAGTGAACACATCATGAGGGTTTTTTGTGCTCAACTTTTAAAGGCTAGTGTGCTATAGAATCTAGTCTAATTTCTGGAATAAATTTAATCTTTTTTTTTACTTTTTAAATATCAGTATTTACTACGTTTAAATATCAGTATTAGTGAGGAGGCTTTAAACAAAGTAGATACTTCTTTTTTCTTTATCATAGTTAAAAAGAATGCAAGAATTCGAAATTGATGTATGTATTGCAAAATTGGAATGCAATGCTGTGATAAAACTACACATATGTACCAATATCCCTGGCCTTTTTACATAAACAAAATGCCTTTGATTGTAGTTGTAGTACTAATGAGTAGACCTTGTTAATATGCCTTGTTGCTAAGCAATTTATAATGTATTTTTTATTGATACTAGGGCTCAAAGTGAGTATATACAGATGATTGTAGGGCGACAACAAATACAAACATACAAAAAAAGCAGACAATTTGTTTTTTGAAAAATGAAACAACAAAAATAATAAAAATATTTTGGTTTATAATAATTAATATTAAAAGGCAACACTATATACCCTTTATGCAGGATTTAATTCTCTAATGGCCGTATAGGTTAACGGTAGGTTTCACCGGGATTTACCAAATGTTTTATCCAACGCACACTTCTAGCACCACCTTTAGGCATAACAACGACGCTATTTTACCAACAATAAGTTAAGGATTCACTTTTAATTCAAAATTGTGTATATTATTGTAGCACAATCTTCGCACTACCTTAACTTTTTTCAACTTTTTTTCTGAAACTTCCAATCAATTCCAAATTTTTAAATTTAATATCAAAATTATTTTTGTTTTTATTGAATTTTTTACATATGTATCTAAATTAAACAGATTATGAGAATTTTCGCCCGTGCCCTCTTAATAATTATTTCGAAAATTGGAAATATTTTTAACGTTAAAAAAGTCTTTGCTTAAACGTTCATGGTTGCTAAGCTACATTTGATATTTATGCATAAATATATTTTATTATGTTTATAATTGTTGCTGTATTCAAATGTGTTCTCATAAAAAATTAATGACTGGAAAATATTCAAAAGAAATTTGTCGATAGAGGAGTGCTTTAAGTGTGTAAATAATTTTGAATGTGTAAAAATGAAAATCAGTTTTCTATGTTTAAATACATCATATATGTATGAATGTAGATATGTATGTACACCCGAGAAAAAATGACACCATCTGTTATCAAAACAACCACATACGGTGTCGAAAGTATATCGACCACGTTTTTACTCAAATTGTACACGGACGTTGTCAATTCGACAACGAAATATTGACAATGAGGGAATGTTGAATTGACAATGAGCGTATACACTTTGACACCGTATTATTGTCAAACTGACACCATTAGAGTGTCGAAGTGACACCACAACTTTGGCAAGTTAACACCATATCGTTGTTGATTTGTAAATGTTCGTTCCTTTACAAATTCATCATAATAAAAAAGATTGTAATAGAATATATATTTTATGTGCTTATTTTATTCAGAATTTTTTTTTTAATTATAAGAACCAAAATATTAAATAAACCAGGGATCGCAAATAATGATTATCCATCACATTTTAAAAGAAAAAAATCATTATGTAACGGATATACTACATGTACAAGGAGTACACCATTGCAATCGTCTTTAAGGGGACTGTCCGTTCCGCCAATGATTTTTATTTTTTAAGTTTTATTGAAAAAAATCAAAAATAAAAATTATTTTTCGAGTTCTATTTATTCCTCAGACATCAATGATTACTTGTTGAGTTTTATTTTTCGCTTGGAAAATAAAAATTATTCTTCGAGTTTTATTTTTTGCTCAGAGAATAAAAATTATTGTCTGAGTTTTATTCTTTGCTCGCCATTTAATGATTGATGTTTAAGTTTTATTTTCTGATTGAAGAATAAAAATTACTCTGTAAGTTTTATTTTCCGATTAAAGAATAAAAAATACTCTCTGAGTTTTATTTTTTGATTGAAGAATAAAAATTACTTTCTGAGTTTTATATTTCACTTAGAAAATAAGGATTATTTTCCAAGTTTTATATTTCGCTTAGAAAATAAAAATTATTTCTTGAGTTTTATTTTTTACTTAAAAATAAAAAATATTTCTTTTGTTAATTTGGACATATGTAAGTATATAAGTAGTACTTTTTGAAACTTTTTAATTAAAAAACATATAAATTAGTTTAGTTGGCATTCTTTTAATATAGTAAAGGTATCAAACTAGTGTTTGGTACTTTTTCTTCATTTCAATTTCATTATTTGGAGCATAAAACGTGTACTTTGGTACTTTTATGGAACTTTTTTACTGAAACACATAGAAATAATATTAGTGTCGTTATTTGAGATAGGGTTTCGGTGAGATATGTGTTTCAGTAAAAAAGTTCCAAAAAGTACTATTTATATACTTACATATGTCCAAATTAACAAATGAAAGAAATAACTTTTATTTTTAAGTAAAAAATAAAACTAAAGAAATAATTTTTATTTTCTAAGCGAAATATTAAACTTGGAAAATAATCCTTATTTTCTAAGTGAAATATAAAACTCAGAAAGTAATTTTTATTCTTCAATCAAAAAATAAAACTCAGAAAGTGTTTTTTATTCTTTAATCAGAAAATAAAACTTACAGAGTAATTTTTATTCTTCAATCAGAAAATAAAACTTAAACATCAATCATTAAATGGCGAGCAAAGAATAAAACTCAGACAATAATTTTTATTCTCTGAGCAGAAAATAAAACTTAGAGATTAATTTTTATTCCCAAAGCAGAAAATAAAACTTAATACATAATCGTTATATTCTAAGCATTAAATAAAGCTCAGAGAATAATTTTTATTCTTTGAGTAGAAAATAAAAATCAAGAAATAATCATTAAAACCCAATTTTTAAAATAAAACTCATAATCATTACAATCTCTGAAATAAACTTAATTATAAAATACATTTTTCCGTTAGTAATAGGATGCACATGCAACGGTGAATTTTAAAATCATGAACTGGTAATCTTTGCTCAAAATATCCTTAATAATAACAATAGTATTATATATTTAGGCTCACAGGTAAATTTTTATTTTCCTCAGCATATTTTCTTTGATGTTTCATTATTTGGTGTCATCAAATCTGAAATTATATCACAATAGAATGGTTCAAGATGCCCTATATTTTTAATTTCTCTTACATTGGTTAAAACTCCCCCGCTTTTTGGAGCAATATGACGCTAATGCATTGTTGGTCGTCACATCATTACTCCACTTTGGTTAGCACAGACATCAATTTCGAACGGTGAATTTATATAAACATAAAAATAATAAGCCGTTTACAACCAAAATATTTTATTACCTATTTTTTCAGGCAAATATCTTCTCTCGAAACTCCCCTCGCAGACTTAATGGTGGCAGTGCTTCCTTTAAAACTTTCTCTAGTCGTTTTGAGACAATCTGCAATAGAATATTGCTCTATATTGATATTTCAAAAAATGCGCTTGGATAAATTGGAAAAAGTAACATAGTCGAGAGCCTCTAAGGCTATTACGGCAATGAATCTATGGATTGTAAAATGGCTACTTGACGCGGTAATCAAACCGATCTTACTCTACGGAGTTATTGTCTGGTGGAAAGCAGTAGAAATTAGAACTAACATATCTATTACAGAAGGTGTGTTACGAATAATGGCTATCCTTATAACAGGAGCCATTAGGTCAACACCGACGAAGGCACTCTTTGCCATACTCAACAGCTTTGAAAACAGCTATTAGACTGATACGGAGGGTCCTGCACCTCCACCTGGAGCAGTCTGTGTGTACACTGTGACGATGAAAGTCGGTGGAGCCTCGTTTTCCCCACACATATATTATTTTAAAGTGATTTATTTATGTTATGTTTGTTATATTCTTGTATTGTTTAAAGTGCTATTATCAATTTGTTATTATTTGTTTATTATTACGATTTGTTATTCCTTGTATTATTGCAACAAGTTCAAATATTTGAAATTAAGGTTTCCGTTAGAATATGCCATCTAGTGGCGCATAGTGGTCGTAAATTATTAATACATCCACTTTGATATTTTTAGTAAGAATAATTAGTACCAAAATATATGTACAACTAAGTTTTGGTGGCTGCAGATTGTGTATAAAAGCAGTGGAAGTGATATAATTTTGGTCAGTCTCATCGCAGCGATTGCGAAGGTAAGACCATTATTATTGGTGGTAACCCGCTGTAATAATTTATTACCTATTGGCTGATTACTAAGTAGAGAAATTGGTGGTAACCTGCTGTTTCTTCTGCTTAGTAATATACAACAGGCTTTATTAGTGTGGTATTCCCGTGATAACCTGCAGGTTTCCCACTAATAATACGTGAGGGTAGATTGGTGAGCGAAGTTGACAAAGTGTTCCCGTGGTAACCCGCAGGTTCATTCAACAACCTAACCAGTCTGTGTAAGAGCTGCCTTTGTCCGATTTGCGTTGAATAAGTGTTCCCGTGGTAACCCGCAGGTTCACTTCGTTATGTAAGCAGACTGTGTAAAGCCGCATTTGACTAGTTTTTGCTAATGCTGTGTTCTCGTGGTAACCCGCAGGTTCATAGTAGTTATTAACACTCCGTGTTAGAAAGCTGAGAGAGCTCATAATGAATGAGTTATTAATAATTTCTGCCACTAAGTAGAATTTATTAAGACGCCTAATTGTAAATAAAGACATTACGAAACGTTTTCGATCGGTGTTTCTTTCCATACGGTCTAAAGAAAATAAATTTTCTGTGCAGAACCTTCGGACACCGGTGAGTTTACCCCAGCCGAAGAAACGTCGTTACAACACGGATGGGTCTAAAAGGGGTGATAGGGTTGGGGATGTAGTTTATATGGAAGAGTTTGGAATCAAAATGTGTTGCAGACTTCCAAATGACTGTAACGTAGCCATTGACGTCTATTGTGGCATTCCCCTCTCTGCTTGCTGGCATCGAATAAATCGAGCCTTATATGATCTGGCCCAGGTAAGATGGTCTAATGAGTCGACTTCTCAAACGGCGAGGAAGATCTGGCCTCTACTTGATCAGAAAAAAACGGCTTTGCTATTTCGGCTGCCAAAAATGCAGCTACGTGATTTAATATCAACGATCACTGGGCATTGCCTATTCGAAACTCATGCAAGAAGAATTGGTCTCCATTACAACGATTTTTGCAGAAGTTGTCAGGATGAGGAAGAGGAAGCAACTGTCGAAAATTAGTACAAAAGATAAGACCAGACCATGATGAAATATAATCATTTGTTATTGAAAATGTTCATGTGCTTACATGATGTAAATTATTTGATTGATAGAAATCGCACTTACATTCCAAATTACAATGCTTAGCACTAGGAAAACCGAAAGCAATCCCAGGAATTTCTTATATAAGGAATAATATAAGATTTAAATGATATAAAAATCAAAGATTTGTAATCACAAATTGAAAATGTATTTTCATACATTGTTCTTTATTTTGTAGGGGGGATATTGAAACAGACCACTAACTTTAAAGTGACGTATAAAATAAAATATTTATTCACATAATTTTTTTAATTCAAAATAAAATAAAAAAATGTAGCATATTTACCTGGTTTTTGTGCGACATATTTAGAAAAGAGCATGATTTTTATTAAACTCTGATATTTTTTGTAGAAAAGAACACGAAAATTTAATAAGTGGAAAATATATGCAACATTTTTGTCAGAAAAGAAAACGCCATTAGTTTTTATTTATAACAAAAATTTCCAATAGAATAATTTTAAAATATGCAGGTAAGGAAGGCGTAATATGTTACCTGTAAGCAAATAAGAAACGGTTAGTTAGAGTAAAGTGAAAGACAGAAGAAGAAACTATGATAGGCGGGGTATACTGACAGTCTGTAAAGGTTTTCATAGGAGCGATATCTTATGCAACGTTGGCAAAAAAATGGTTGACCAAAAGTAGCACAAAAAAAATTCACCTCCTACAAATCCTTTTTCTATCATACTTGCAATGTCCAGTAATCATAGTTACGCGGCCCTTAAACTGATTTAACTAGAATTTTAAAAGATTTCTGGGCCAGATATGACTTATCATAGAAATGTGTATAACTCTATACTCTATTAGACTCTAACCTAACTAGTAGACTCTAAGTGAAACTAACTGAACTTCATCTGCTGCGATATTGTCAATAATGGCATCGTTAAGTGATTGTGACATGGCTTGGCACTTGATTTAAGGATGTCGTAAATTTCTGGTCTAGGTTGTATGTAAGATTTCCAAATTAGGTTAATGAAATTTATAACAAAGTTATCTGTTTTTAACCGACGTCAAAAAAAGAAGGAGGTTATCAATTCGTCTGAATGCTGCTTTTTTATGTTTGTGCCCGCAGAACTCAGTCATTTCTTTATTTGAAAGGTAATGCATACAGATTGGTCCCGTTTTAAAAACAGTTCATTATTTTAAAAATTAAAGGGTGTACCCTAAAGGGCACCAGTTTAAAATTAAAAAAAAAAATGGGTACCAAAGCAGAAAATAAAACTTAATACATAATCGTTATATTCTAAGCATTAAATAAAGCTCAGAGAATAATTTTTATTCTTTGAGTAGAAAATAAAAATCAAGAAATAATCATTAAAACCCAATTTTTAAAATAAAACTCATAATCATTACAATCTCTGAAATAAACTTAATTATAAAATACATTTTTCCGTTAGTAATAGGATGCACATGCAACGGTGAATTTTAAAATCATGAACTGGTAATCTTTGCTCAAAATATCCTTAATAATAACAATAGTATTATATATTTAGGCTCACAGGTAAATTTTTATTTTCCTCAGCATATTTTCTTTGATGTTTCATTATTTGGTGTCATCAAATCTGAAATTATATCACAATAGAATGGTTCAAGATGCCCTATATTTCTAATTTCTCTTACATTGGTTAAAACTCCCCCGCTTTTTGGAGCAATATGACGCTAATGCATTGTTGGTCGTCACATCATTACTCCACCATTGGTCCACTTTGGTTAGCACAGACATCAATTTCGAACGGTGAATTTATATAAACATAAAAATAATAAGCCGTTTACAACCAAAATATTTTATTACCTATTTTTTCAGGCAAATATCTTCTCTCGAAACTCCCCTCGCAGACTTAATGGTGGCAGTGCTTCCTTTAAAACTTTCTCTAGTCGTTTTGAGACAATCTGCAATAGAATATTGCTCTATATTGATATTTCAAAAAATGCGCTTGGATAAATTGGAAAAAGTAACATAGTCGAGAGCCTCTAAGGCTATTACGGCAATGAATCTATGGATTGTAAAATGGCTACTTGACGCGGTAATCAAACCGATCTTACTCTACGGAGTTATTGTCTGGTGGAAAGCAGTAGAAATTAGAACTAACATATCTATTACAGAAGGTGTGTTACGAATAATGGCTATCCTTATAACAGGAGCCATTAGGTCAACACCGACGAAGGCACTCTTTGCCATACTCAACAGCTTTGAAAACAGCTATTAGACTGAGACGGAGGGTCCTGCACCTCCACCTGGAGCAGTCTGTGTGTACACTGTGACGATGAAAGTCGGTGGAGCCTCGTTTTCCCCCACACATATATTATTTTAAAGTGATTTATTTATGTTATGTTTGTTATATTCTTGTATTGTTTAAAGTGCTATTATCAATTTGTTATTATTTGTTTATTATTACGATTTGTTATTCCTTGTATTATTGCAACAAGTTCAAATATTTGAAATTAAGGTTTCCGTTAGAATATGCCATCTAGTGGCGCATAGTGGTCGTAAATTATTAATACATCCACTTTGATATTTTTAGTAAGAAGAATTAGTACCAAAATATATGTACAACTAAGTTTTGGTGGCTGCAGATTGTGTATAAAAGCAGTGGAAGTGATATAATTTTGGTCAGTCTCATCGCAGCGATTGCGAAGGTAAGACCATTATTATTGGTGGTAACCCGCTGTAATAATTTATTACCTATTGGCTGATTACTAAGTAGAGAAATTGGTGGTAACCTGCTGTTTCTTCTGCTTAGTAATATACACCAGGCTTTATTAGTGTGGTATTCCCGTGATAACCTGCAGGTTTCCCACTAATAATACGTGAGGGTAGATTGGTGAGCGAAGTTGACAAAGTGTTCCCGTGGTAACCCGCAGGTTCATTCAACAACCTAACCAGTCTGTGTAAGAGCTGCCTTTGTCCGATTTGCGTTGAATAAGTGTTCCCGTGGTAACCCGCAGGTTCACTTCGTTATGTAAGCAGACTGTGTAAAGCCGCATTTGACTAGTTTTTGCTAATGCTGTGTTCTCGTGGTAACCCGCAGGTTCATAGTAGTTATTAACACTCCGTGTTAGAAAGCTGAGAGAGCTCATAATGAATGAGTTATTAATAATTTCTGCCACTAAGTAGAATTTATTAAGACGCCTAATTGTAAATAAAGACATTACGAAACGTTTTCGATCGGTGTTTCTTTCCATACGGTCTAAAGAAAATAAATTTTCTGTGCAGAACCTTCGGACACCGGTGAGTTTACCCCAGCCGAAGAAACGTCGTTACAACACGGATGGGTCTAAAAGGGGTGATAGGGTTGGGGATGTAGTTTATATGGAAGAGTTTGGAATCAAAATGTGTTGCAGACTTCCAAATGACTGTAACGTAGCCATTGACGTCTATTGTGGCATTCCCCTCTCTGCTTGCTGGCATCGAATAAATCGAGCCTTATATGATCTGGCCCAGGTAAGATGGTCTAATGAGTCGACTTCTCAAACGGCGAGGAAGATCTGGCCTCTACTTGATCAGAAAAAAAACGGCTTTGCTATTTCGGCTGCCAAAAATGCAGCTACGTGATTTAATATCAACGATCACTGGGCATTGCCTATTCGAAACTCATGCAAGAAGAATTGGTCTCCATTACAACGATTTTTGCAGAAGTTGTCAGGATGAGGAAGAGGAAGCAACTGTCGAAAATTAGTACAAAAGATAAGACCAGACCATGATGAAATATAATCATTTGTTATTGAAAATGTTCATGTGCTTACATGATGTAAATTATTTGATTGATAGAAATCGCACTTACATTCCAAATTACAATGCTTAGCACTAGGAAAACCGAAAGCAATCCCAGGAATTTCTTATATAAGGAATAATATAAGATTTAAATGATATAAAAATCAAAGATTTGTAATCACAAATTGAAAATGTATTTTCATACATTGTTCTTTATTTTGTAGGGGGGATATTGAAACAGACCACTAACTTTAAAGTGACGTATAAAATAAAATATTTATTCACATAATTTTTTTAATTCAAAATAAAATAAAAAAATGTAGCATATTTACCTGGTTTTTGTGCGACATATTTAGAAAAGAGCATGATTTTTATTAAACTCTGATATTTTTTGTAGAAAAGAACACGAAAATTTAATAAGTGGAAAATATATGCAACATTTTTGTCAGAAAAGAAAACGCCATTAGTTTTTATTTATAACAAAAATTTCCAATAGAATAATTTTAAAATATGCAGGTAAGGAAGGCGTAATATGTTACCTGTAAGCAAATAAGAAACGGTTAGTTAGAGTAAAGTGAAAGACAGAAGAAGAAACTATGATAGGCGGGGTATACTGACAGTCTGTAAAGGTTTTCATAGGAGCGATATCTTATGCAACGTTGGCAAAAAAATGGTTGACCAAAAGTAGCACAAAAAAAATTCACCTCCTACAAATCCTTTTTCTATCATACTTGCAATATCCAGTAATCATAGTTACGCGGCCCTTAAACTGATTTAACTAGAATTTCAAAAGATTTCTGGGCCAGATATGACTTATCATAGAAATGTGTATAACTCTATACTCTATTAGACTCTAACCTAACTAGTAGACTCTAAGTGAAACTAACTGAACTTCATCTGCTGCGATATTGTCAATAATGGCATCGTTAAGTGATTGTGACATGGCTTGGCACTTGATTTAAGGATGTCGTAAATTTCTGGTCTAGGTTGTATGTAAGATTTCCAAATTAGGTTAATGAAATTTATAACAAAGTTATCTGTTTTTAACCGACGTCAAAAAAAGAAGGAGGTTATCAATTCGTCTGAATGCTGCTTTTTTATGTTTGTGCCCGCAGAACTCAGTCATTTCTTTATTTGAAAGGTAATGCATACAGATTGGTCCCGTTTTAAAAACAGTTCATTATTTTAAAAATTAAAGGGTGTACCCTAAAGGGCACCAGTTTAAAATTAAAAAAAAAAATGGGTACCACTATAGCTCGCACCAACAAAAAGTAATAAAAAAATAAACTTAAAATTTAAAGGGTGCCCCATAGGCGACGTAATTTGACCTTTATGTGCCTATCTTTTGAACCGTTAAAGACAAAACCTTGAAAGTTTGACAGAATGTCGATTACTATAACCTTTATAATAAAAAGGATACATATTCCAAATTAAAAATTCAAGGGTGCTCCAATAGTTCATTAAATTTGTTGAATATGACCATACTTTTGAACAGTTGTACACCAACCGTTAAATTTACAAAAGGGTGTCCCAATAGTTAATGTAATTTTATGTATGTGGCCAAACTTTTGAACCGTTATAGACAGACAGCTGAAATTTACAAGGAACCTGTATTGCTAAGTCCGCTATAACAGGTATATAATTTGAATTTAGAAATTAAAGGGTGTTCCCATAATTGATGTAAATTGACCTATATGGCCTTATCTTTTGAACCGTTCTATAACGGTTGAAATTTAGGTTGAAATACAAACACTTGAAAATTAGGCAGAATTTCCACTACTTTGTCTGGTATACTAGCAATTATAAACATTTAGAGTTATGAATTAAAGGGTGTCACAATAGTTCAGTAATTTGCTATATATGACTAAACCTTTAAACCGTTATAGACACACAGTTGAAATTTACAAAAAATCGATGTGGCCAAGTCCTCTATGACAATAGGTCTTTAATTTAAAATTGTAAATTAAAAGGTATCCCAATAGGTGATGTAATTGATTTATGTTGCCCTATCTTTGAAACCGTTATAGACAGACAGTTAATATTTACGCAGAACGTATATTACTATGTCCGCTATAGTAAAAAGTATAAAGTTTGAAATTAAAGGATGTACCTAAAGTTAATGATATTTGATCTATATGACCTTATTTTTGAACGTTTAAAATTTTAACAAAGCTAATATGTCCACAGTAAAAAGTACAAAAAACTTAAAGGGTGTCCTCATAGCTGACGTAATTTGACTTATATGGACTAGTCTTTTGAACCGTTATAGATAGAGACTTATGGAAATGACAGAGAGAGAATTATTGTTTAATATGAATACAAATTTTAGTTTAGTAAATTAAGACAATAAAATAATTCACTTCACAGAAAAAATTATTTTTCAGATCCAAACATTTATATTTTGCATAATCAGACAAGTTTTTATTTTAATAAGGTATATAAACAAATTTTTGAATTCAAACAATTAAATTTAAAATTAGTTTATTGTAAATATTTCACGATTTTTTCAAACAATTAATAATGATATTTGCACATTTATACCTTTTCCGTTGCAGTCAATGGCTTTTAAATGTTTTAATATTTGAGCATTAAATATTTTTTTTATTAAACTAAATTTCTTTCTGAAGTCTTGAAAAAATCAATATATATATATATATATATATATATATATTATAAATGACTTGAAAGTGGTGCCGTTTTTTGCGAGTAATTATACATAAATGAACCAAAATAAAATTTTATGGATAATATTTGCAAAATTGTCGCGTAATTAACCGACTTCATAAAAGGTGAAGGTTTTCAACTCGTCGGAGATAACTCGTAGAAATCGGGTAATTCTTAACCGATTTTTATTTATTTTTATTTGAAACGTAATGCTTATAGATTAGTTCCATTCAAAAAAGTTCATAATTTGAAAAATTCAAGGTTGTGCATCGGGAAAATCATGTATAATTTTTATGTGTCTTGTGAACCCTAAAGCGCACCAATTTCCTATTTTAACAAACTAATAAAAAATTACCTTACAGATTAAAGTGTGTTCGTATAGTTGATTTAATTTGACTTATATATCCCTTTAACTTGGAAATTATATTACTATGTCCGTTATAACCGTATGTATAAATTTTTCAAATTGGAAATTAAACAGTGTACATGTTCCAACATGCTTCAGGAACGCATGATTTTTGTTTGCGATGTCCCACTTGGTAGGTCTCTTTGCTTCACTAAATAATTTATAAAAACTTATTCGCTTACATACCTCCATCCGCGTAATCGAGATAGCAATATCGCATGCGCTTATGAGAACCGCTTTTGAAAGACGTGAGTTTTTACTGCTTACCAAAACCAAATAATTTTTTGCTGGGACAGTCTTTATATTATATCCGCAATAATGAATAAAAATTATAATTAAATGGTGTCCCCATGGATGACTTAATTTGACGTACGAGTATACCTCCTTATCTTTTAATATACAGATAGGCACTTAAAAATTACATAGTATGTGTGTTGCTGTGTATGCCGTAACAGCAAGCATTGAAATTAAATATTTTGCCCAAAAAGACTTGGGGTATATTGTTTATCTTTTATATACATACAGTGGTGTTCCATAAAATAGAGCCACCTTTTACTACATATTTCGAAAAAGAAAAAAACTTACTAAATATTCATAATAAATTTTTAGGTTTTTATTTTTGAGAGACCGACTAAATTACTATAGACCTGTTCTGATAAAAAAAAACTTCAAATGAAATATGTATATACGTAAAAACATTCGAAATTCAAGATTTTAGGTGTGAAAAAAATAGAGCCATCCACTTCAATTATCTCAAAAACACAAAATTCCAAGAGATGAATAAAATAGTATACTTTAATTACCTTTATTACCTTAGTAATAACTGGAATATAATTTATTTTTAATATCGGCTAAGCACCGTTTTGAAATGGGTTCAACAAGTTTTTGGCATTTCTCAATCGGAATATTACTCTAATCCCTAATGCCCACAAGTTATCTTTATTTATTGCATGTTTTCCTTAAGAGCTAATTTAACTATTTGCCACAAGTTCTCAATGGGTTTTAGACTGGCAACTAAGCAGTCCAACTTAAAACATTAACCCCATTTTTTTGTTCAACCCAATCTTTTCCCCACTTAGATGGGTGTTTCGGGTCATTGTCTTGCTGAAACACAAATTAAGGCGGCATTTTCCATTCTGCGTAAGGCAACACATAATTGTTAAGCGGATTTGTGTAAAAATAGCATCCATTCTTTTTATATATATATGTATATATATATATATATATATATATATATATATATATATATATATATATATATATATATATATATATATATATATATATATATATATATATATATATATGTATGTATTTGTAGTTACCCTACAAGCAAAAAGGTAGTCGACTACGAATATAACACTTTTTTGGCCTAACTATAAGCTAACTACAATGTAAATGCAAAACACCTCAAAAACAAAAATAAAATCATTTCTAACAATTTAGTTTTACATATTTTTCATTTCTTTTTTAAAATTATAAAATGAAAATTTGTGTCACATTCCTTGCGTTCTTTCGTGTTCTTAAATTATGATTAAATTATGATCTTGATAACCAAATAACATATTTGGTTATTTGGTAGGAAATATCTTACTGACTATCGAGCATTTCATGTATTAACATTTTTAGTTAATAAGCCTTCAATCAAAGATGCATATTACTACAAATTCGCTTTATTTGTGCATAGCTAACTGATATATAATCAGTTTATAGCTAACGACAAATTGACAAATTTACTAAATTAAAGCTAACTTCTGAGTAGTCAGTAAGACAACTGACTACATCCTAGGACATCACAATGTTAAAAAAGTCAGTTATTTTTAATAAAAATAATCCAAGTATCAACTCCTACTGGTTGCAAAATAGTTAGCTTAAAGTGCATTAAAAGTTAGTTGAGTTCCTTATAGGATATTTTTAAGACACACGTTATGTAAAATTCATATGTATTTTTTATTACGATGTTCATAAACTGAATGAAAAAAGTCATTTTCTATTCATAATATTTATGAAAAAATTCATACTTTTTTTTGTGTAAAAGTCATTTGGCTAAAAAATTAGAAACAAGTTTTACTTAAATTTTTAGTGAAAATTTTTAGAAAAACTAAGATTCTATTATATTAAAGGTACTTTCCGAACTGAATTTAAATGTCTAGTTATGCAAGCCTACATACATAGGTGTTGTTTGTATGCTTACATATGTAATTATTTAAGAAAACAAATCATTAATGTGATGTTATTACTAATTAATTACATACAATTGTACATATTGTACTCGTAGATATGTATGTCCAATTGTATGTATTTCTTATTGTAGTTGCCTTAATGAACGCACTTAGTTATTACTATGTACAACACTATTTATGGGAAAATGATAAGTGTCGAAATTTACGACCATGCACCAACGCACTTCGCGCGCTTTAATTACACACGTGTTTTGCTTCTAAGAAGAAATTAATTTTGCAATTGCTTTTGTTTGGAGCGGTAATCAAATTCTTCTTTTATATGTATACATACATACATATATTTATATTTAAATTATATGATTTTGCAGAAATATAACGAAAATATGTTTATATGTATGTTTTTCTATGTCTTTATTTAGCATCTAATTTAATCATAATGTTATAAATATAAATTTAAGGAATCATTAATTGTTTTAAATTGATATGACAAAATGGACTTTGAATTTAATAATTGATCAATGTAGGTACATAAAATATGTAACAGTAATTATCAAAAATAAAACTAAAAATTAAAGGAAAGTTCGGTAGTAACGTGATTTTACGACCGTAATTTTGAGCGTAATTTTGTACCGTAATAGACTGACTTTTTAAATTTACACAAGGTATTTTTAAAAAGTCTTATATTAAAAGAAGTACCAAAAATTAAATTAATAATAATGAAATAAAGTGTTCCCTATAGTTATAGGCAAACACTTGAAACTTACGCATGGCATAAATGCTATGCTCGTTATAACAAAATGTATAATAATTCTTGCAAAAAAAAAACCGACTACAAAACAAATATATGTGCATCAATTCTAAACTAAAAATTTAAAAGGAAGTAATCTGTAAGAAATAGTACTCAAATCAAATACTTCTATACTTTTTGCTCTAACGGATAAGTAATATACGTTCTGTACATTCAAATGTCTATCCATAACGACAAATTACGTCAGATATGAGGACACCCTTTATATTTTTACAGTTATTATTACTGAAACAGTAATAAAAAGTAAAGGTTCCAAAGATATGGCCATACAGCTTAAACAATATCACCTAGGGGACACCCTTTAATGTACAATTTTAAATTAAACACTTATTTTAAAGGACAGATTCTTTGTTAATTTCAAATGTCTGTATAAAACGGTTCAAAAGTTTGGCCATATGCATCAATTTACATCAACTTTTGAGACACCCTTTAAAACTTTAAATATTTATAAATGTTATTATACGGGACATAGTAGTGGAGATTCTGTCTAATTTTCAAGTGTTTGTCTATAACGGTTCAAAAGATAGGGCTAGATAGGTTAAATTATATCAATTATGGGGACACCCTTTAGTTTCAAAATTGAAATTATATACTTTATGTTATAAAGGACTTAGATATACAGGTTCGTTGTAAATTTCAACCGTCTCTCTGTAACGGTTCAAAAGTTCGGCAATATACATCAAATTACATCAACTATTGGGACACCCTTTAACTTCTAATTATAAATATTTAATTTCTGATTATAAATATTGGACATTCTGTCCAATTTTCAAGTGATTGTCTACAATGGTTAAAATGGCTCATATATTTAAATTGACGTCACATATGGGGACACCCTTCAATTTTTAAGTTTATTTTTTTATTAATTTCTGTTATTGGCAGCTATAGTGATATGCAGTTTTTTAAAATTTCAAAAGGGTGCCCTTTACGGTTCATAATACACGTAAAAAAACACGTATGTTGTATGGGGACACCCTTTAATTTTCAAAATTCTGAACTTCTTTTAAAATGGGACCAATCTGTAAGCATTTCCTTTCTAATAAAGAAACAATTTTTAAAATCGGTTCAGAAATGACTGAGTTCTGCGGGCACAAACATAAAAAAGCAACATTCAGACGAATTGATAACCTCCTTCTTTTTTTGAAGTCGGTTAAAAATTAAAAGATTGCAGAAGACGTCCTTGTTACGTATGGATATGTGCTTATCTTCTGAACCGTAGCAAGCGCACACTTTTTAAAAGCAAGTAATAAAACCATAAAATTAAAAATTAGAGGGTGACGCAAAAAGGAAGTGAAAAAATATAAATTTTGTACTTTTGATGTTATACATATATGTTTACATACTAAGGACCCTAATTTTGTTAGTCTGGCATGCACTTGGCCGATTTATTTAAGCTTTAATTTCATTAACTTAAAACAATGTATAAAAGTATGAATGTTCAATTTTATATTAAATACATTTTACTCACGCATATCTCTCTTGCAATAAATTAATAATAGGTAATGAAATTTTAAAATCAAACAAAGGACAAAATCTTATTGTATTTCGAGCTAATGTTAAGGTCATATTAGTAAATATTTATCAATTGCATGTATTAATGTTTTTTTGATTCTATTTATTTTTTTATTATGCTGTTATGTTTTACGATGCTGTTATGCAAGACTTTTGTATATAATTTCCAACAAGTATAAATTAAGCATCAATTTAAGTTAATTAATTTATATTTGTTTAAAGTTACAGTTTTGGTCTCTGTTAGGGTTGCAGATAAGCTTCAACTTTCCAAAAGAGATTAAAATGTCATGCGGTTGTAAAATCTACAAACTCATTATTATTTATACTTAGTTTGATTTGCAATTTCATATAGAGTAAAAAATAAGGTACAGTTCTCTTAACTGAATCAGAGAAGCGTATTATGCGATACAACAAACGATCTACATATATTTCGAATGATACAGTGAATTCGCCTCAAGAAGCAATTGACTTATGCGGACAAACCAGCAGGGAAGCCAACTTTTCAAAAACCAAACGCGTCGACCCAGCGCTATTTTTAAAAGATCGATTTTTTCTATATATTTTATTGTTTTATTTGTACTTTAAAGCTACAGTTTTTACATTTACAAAAATGTTCACTTCGGTTTTATAGAAATATACTAATATTTTCGTAAGTACATATTTAAATTATATCACCCTCACCCCAGTTCTGTAAACGGTATCAGAACTTTTTCTATTTTCTACACAAATTTACTTTTCTTAGTGTTCTGTAAAACGAAATATATTATTACTTCATTTCGAAAATAAATAGAGTAGAATTTTCATTTGTTTCATTAAATATTTATTTATATTATTATATTATATATTAATTATATTATTATATATATTTTTGTTCTATTTTCAGGTTTTTTAATTCATTGACTTTTGAATTATGTATATGTGCTTTTTTACGGGGAAACTTGTTTTTATTGAATTTTTGTAGATTAATTAAGAAATTCTGATCACAAAAAGGTATTTTTTTATTTCGACCATTGACAAGATATTGGTACATTGGTGTTTCTCAATGTAATAAGAAAATAAAAAAATTAAAAAACTCGAATAAAAAAGAAGACATTAACATTTAAATTTACCATCAAATCCATGCACTAACAAAAAACAAAATAAAATATGTAGTATGTAAATAAAGGATTTTATGGAAAAAATAAAAAAAAGTTGATAGATACGAAGAGTGATGATGACGGACGTAGCTGTCTAGCAAACGTTCATTCCGCTCTGCTGGTGTCTAAAAATTAAATTTTTCAAATTTTTATTTTATATTATGACATAATTTGTAATTTAATTTATTCTTTCTTAGAGAGAACAAAACGAACTTAAGCTTGACTACAAATTTCATTGTATGAAAAAATAAATGATAATATTGTCTTTTTTATTACAGTTTTTTTTCGATATCAGCCTATTGTGTCTTAAATTTATTTAAATCAAATATGGAAATTATAAAACTATAGTTATTATTATTTGTGATAAAAAAAAAAATCAAAAATTTCTTCAAAATCCTTAAAAACTTTTTGAAAATTTTAATTCGATCCACTACAATTCAGTCGGTAAACAAATTAGGCATCATTTCACGCTTAATTTAATAGGATATGACTATGATTGACGCTTTAAAGAGTAGTATTATGGAAAAAAAGAAATGAAACAATACATGGTCAATCGCCAAAATGAAAAATATATAAATTTATCGTGATCAGCAATTTTAGATATCAAAAAAAAATTTAAAACCAGTTTTAGGAAAACTTAACTTCAAATATGCGATGTAGTAGAGTCCATTTATTTTACATACAGATGAAATTTTAAATTAAGCTTTAGTTCGTTTTATTCTCTCTAAGAAACTATAAGGTGGTAAATATTAAAAGTAAAAGTAATAACCAAAAGGGAAAGCTTTAGGTAGTGGTAGACTTCGTTCTCACCAACTGACGATTGATGATTGAATACAGTTTTCTCGTATTCCTTTATCTGAGTTTGGTTGGTTAAATAGATGATGCTTCAAATAAACAAAGTAGATAGATACGAAGAGTGCTGCTGACGGACGTAGCTGTCTAGAAAATGTGCATTCCGCTCTGCTGGTGTCTGAAAATTTAATTTTCCCAATTTTTCTTTAACAATATCACCTAATTTGTAATATAATTTATTCTTTCTTAGAGAGAATAAAAACGAACTTAAGCTTGATTTAAAATTTCATATATATGTAAAATAAATAGTTCGACTAATAAATATTTCAAATTATCAATATTAAAAAAAAAAATCTCAAAGCACCGCGCAATCATATTTACCCAACAATGTTAAGTTTGATACTAGATTAGTATTAACTAAAAAAAATGAATGTTGGAAGAAAACCAATAAAAACAAAAAAAGTAGCTTTCATTGCTTCCTTCCCTTTTAGCCTCTTACAGAAACGTTCTACAAATATCGTCGACTTCGATATTCGTCGCGGGCAGGTTATATTTGAAGTTTACATAACCTATCACTAACTAGTAGCTTAAAATATTAAGATTATATCCTAGCATATTTCTGTACTTCCGGACGTCTTTGTAGGGAAATAGGCCAGAGTCTTTGGTGAAAAACGAACCCTAGCACAATATCTATTAGCCCACGACAGTAGTGCTGGTATTTTCTACTCCTTTTATTTACTGTATCAAATACTCGATATCACATGATCTCGGTACCCACCCATACTATACCAGCACTACACTGGAGCACACGAGATATATGTATGTATACTGGAAAGCAGACACATTTATTTCAGGCGGTTATTTCAAAATTTCAAGAATACGGCAGTAAGACAGTTAATCAGTTCGTTATGTAGCCCAGATGCCATATTCTGTAATTCTCGTAGCTAAAGCTATCGCTAACGTTCTAAAAACGCAAACAAAAACAACATTTAAGAACATAAAATGAGCATTTAGAACTAAAAATGTCAAAATATGCAAGAATATAAATAACACCAGCCAACAAGGTTTTTGACTGGAGCTACCAAATACCATTCCGAGTGTAATTTGGTGCGCTGAATTCGAATCTGTAAATGGTTTTTCTCTATCACGTCAGGTTTTCGAGATATAAAAGAAAGCGTTTGTTGGATTTTTCCATAAAAAATTATTATTTTATTTAAAAATCAATGAGCTTTCAAAAGTGAATAGCGTTATATGATTGTCGTTTGTATTTCGTTGGTTCAGTTTCACGTATTAGAGTCCAGCAATAGTCTCCCAGCATACTTATATCCCAAAATCGTTGATAGTTTCTTTCAATTTTCATTAAATCTTGAAAAAATCTAAAAATTTAGAAAATGTATTTTGAGTGACATTCGTGCACCCAGTTCATGATAATTTTTCAATAATTCAGCAACAATTTGTCTGTAGTTTTCACTCTTATTGTTTCCAAGAAAACTTTTCACGATGCATTTAAAAGACTCCCAGGCTGCATATTCTTTCTCCGATAAACATTGTGAAAAATTATGATCATTCATAAGCTTCCTGATCTGAGGGCCAACAAATATCCCTTCTTTGATTTTAGCATATGAAATTTTAGGAAAAACTTTTAACAAATATTTAAATGCTGCACCATCTATGTCCAGAGCCTTGACAAAGCTCTTAAAAAGGCCCAATTTTATGTGCAGCGGTGGAAGAAGAACGTCATTTGGATCAATTAACGGTTTATTTGAAATATTTTGATTGCATGTTCAAGTGATATGAACAATCTTTATACAAATTTATAACGAATGCAGCTTTTGTCAAATTAATAACTGTGAAATTGTAGTGTCAGTATTACCAGCATGCGATAAAAAACGAATTGGACGTGAAGGCCCAACTTTGTTGCCAGATTCGAATTCAGCGCACCCAGATTAGCTAAAAAACATGCTTCGTTTCCACAGTCAAAATTTTTTGCCTAATTTTTTGGCCAGTGTAATTTTTGCATGTATTTTTAGAATTTTAGCTACGAGAATTACAGAATATGGTACCAGTACTGTTAACTTTACAAATTAATTAAGAATTTATTCTTTAAATAAAATCCCATGTATTTCGAAGAAAATTAAATAAACAAACTGATTAATAAATTTGTTTTGGCATTTGCTACATGATTGACATATAAACATTCAAAACTGCAAATTCGAAATGAACATAGCACACATGACCAAAGTAAAGCAATTTATTGCGAATGTAATTTAATTAGTGCTGCTATTTTCATTTAATTTAATTTTACATCTGGTAGAAATGTGTGTACATTTATTACATTGGTATAAAATGAAACAACCATTATTGATTTAATTAATAAATGAGATTACAAGTGAGAAAATACTCATAATTTTTACTTTTATTAAAATATTTTTAAACAAATTGATTGAAATTAACACAAACTGTACATTAAGATAGAGTGAAAATTATTTTTGTTTAATTTTTAAATCTTCTGTATATTATTAAGTAGCTGTACCCGCCACATCGTCAATTGCCTTACAAAATTTTGTTGGAAGTAATCCACACCAAATTTTAAGACTCTTACTCCCTCAGTGCTTCAGATATGGTTTATGTATTTAATTTATATAAAGGTACGCTTACCTGAGTATATATGCCTTATATAAAATTCTAAAATTGTTGTAGAGTTCTAAACAGGAATATTATTATTTTTTTTTAATTTTTAAATCTCCTATATTATTATATTATTAGTTGTGCCCGCCACTTCGTCAACAGCGTTACAATATTTTGTTCGATTTTGCTTTGAAAGTATTCCACACCAATTGTAAGACTCTTACTTTTATAGTGCTTCAGATAAAAAAAGTCTAAAATTTCTAAAATTCTAAAAAATATTAAAAAAAATCTGTAAAAGATGTTTGAAATATTTTAATAACATTGTAATTCCACAAAGTAAAAATACAAATCAAATTTAAATTTTATGCAATTGGCTATTTGGCAGTAAGTAATTAATATTTTGTCATTATTTTAAAATAGCGTCATCTGTAGCCCAACCGTGTTTAACAAATTTCGCTTTCAAAAATAAAAGATGCCTTAAAGTATGCAGTACCTTTAAATCCGTTTAAAAAAATCGTCTTAATTTTACTGCTTTTTATCTTTATTATCTCTTGGAATTCAGGTTGCTAAAGTACCTCCTTATAAAATTTTATTACAATCCATCCAGATACATATTTTCTTTACATAAATGTATCCAGCCTTGGATAAAATTCTAAAATTTATATATAATTCTAAAAATTATTGTAAACTTTTGTAAAAGGTGTTTAAAATATTTAAATAACAATGTAATTCCACAGTGTAAAATACAAATTTTATTCAATTGGTGCCAAATATTGCGCAATAGTTTTTAAAATATACCACTTTCGAAAATAAAAGTTTGTTGCAAATATAACCATGTTGAAAATATCCCAGTTTTACACCGAAAATTTCAGTGTCTTTAAACCGTAAATTTCATTTTCACTGCTTTTTCTCCACTTTCTCTTGGAGAAGATATATTTTTGCGAAAAAAAGGTATCCTATATTGAAATAAAGATGCCAACGTATCTCCTCACAAAATTTTGTTCAAATACATCAAGTAGTTTTTACGTGATGCGAACACAAATGAAAAGCAGATAGACAGAGAGACTGACAGACTGACAGACGGAAATAAGTTACTATTTTATTATGTGTATAGATAACATTCCAAAATTTATATAAAATTCTAAAATGATTGCAGATTTTTGTAAATAGTGTTAATAAATTTCCGCTGACAAAAATAAAAGGTGCTGCCAATTTTGCAGTACCAATGAATCGGTCAAAATGCGTACTTTCTCTACTTTTGCTCTTGAAAAAAGATATTTTTACAGAATAAAGTATTCTATATTAGAATCAAGTTATTGAGGAACCTCCTCACAAAATTTTATTAAAATTCATCCAGCAATAAATTTTTTTGACGACTTCTGGCGCGAAACTAACAAAGCTCTTTTCATTTCTACACCGCGTCTCCCCAAGTCATCGATTTGATGAAGCCATAAACATAACGCCGCAGAGTAAACTGTCTAATGGAAAAAATCAAAAAAATAAACTTTCGAATTTATCAATAAAATATGGGATGAAAGCTAAGACTCCCACGATTTCAGAGGTGGTTTGGTTTTTCATGTGCGTTACACCTATAAAAAGTTACATGACTTTAAAGTCGAATTATTTTGATATTTTTTTTCATAATTTTTAAGTAACAAAAATGGGTTTGGAAAAAAATCTCAAAAATTCATTTTTTAATAAAAATGCATGCAAACTTATTTGTTTTATTCAGAAAAAATCCTAAAATTCAAATATTTATAACAAAACTTAAAAAAAAAATGTGAAGATTTTAGCCAAAATATGTACTTTTTTTAAAAAAATAGTCAGCTTCGATGGACCCGAAAAAATAGGCACATCAAAAAACTACTTTTATGAATCAATAATCTTATTTTCTGTTATATATGCTAAAATATGTATACAAATATTTAGGAGTTTTCTATGCCAAGTTTTGAAATATAATGATTTTAAAAATTATTCATATTTGATATTTTTATATAAATTATCACTTGATATTTTTAATATTTGAAAATGTATGATAATAGTAGGCTATGCTTTAAACCAGTGCGAACTAATACAAGGTGAGTGCACGGGCAAATGCTTTAGAATGCCTTCACAAAACAATTTAGAAAGAACAGACGCACTCGAAAAAATAGCAGAGAAAATTGTAATCAAGATTTAATGAATAAACTCCTAATTTCTTCTGATCCATTAATTTCATATAATAGAAATACAATAAATACAAGAAGCTCTTTCAACA
The DNA here is from genome assembly GCA_949628195.1 of Phasia obesa. Lineage (NCBI taxonomy): Eukaryota > Metazoa > Arthropoda > Insecta > Diptera > Tachinidae > Phasia > Phasia obesa. The sequence goes on from OX451219.1 coordinate 43,288,092, forward strand.
ATAATCAAGAAATTAGTAATTACATAACAGTAAATGAATCTATTAACACTGATTCAGACTCAGACTTCAGATTGTTTACAATTGTTATGTTATTTGAATTTTTTTGTAACACTATTATTAATCTTTATATAAATTTGTTTTTTATCTTAAATAATACTTTAATTTTAAAATATTTAGTGTTGTCTATTTGGTAACCCTATTCCAATAAAAATACTAAAAGTATAAAATATCCTAAATAATTAGAGATTCGTAATATTTTATAAAAAAACTATCGCGCTTTATCATTTTGTATGTGAAATGATAGATTAAAATTCAAAAAAATAATAATTACTGAAATGGGAGACTTTTGGGTAATTAAATGTCCCCGCACCGGAAAAATAAAAGGATTTCTACAAATGTTAATTCATTTTTTTAAAATAGTAGGTCAAGAGAGATATGTGCCAAAAATTTCATTAAGCTACCATAACTTCTTCGATTTTTTTCCAGTTTTACTATGGGGACCGTTCACTGTGCGCCGGCAGAGCAAAGGTATTAATTTGCTCAAGTTGTTATAGGTAACGAAAACTTGTTTATGTCATTTTCTGTTGGAATATAATTTTTTGTTTTCCATCAATGTTGTTTGAATGCTTATTGCACAGTAGATATTAATAGTACGGTTGATCAACAGATGGCGCTGTTTAAGAAAAATAATTAATATAGAAAAATTCGCTGAAAGGCAATGTATAAACTCAAAAGTCAATAGCATAAAAACACATGAAAATAGAAGAAAAATTTTAAGTAAATAAATACATATTTAAAGAAAAAAAATGAAAATTTTAAAATTGGAAATATAACAATAAAATAGACTGAAAAAAGATAAAATCGTTCTTTTTCCAAATTTTGTTTTGCGCCATTGATCTTTGAGATACTCCAAAGAATATAATTTTTCCTAATGAATTTATTATAGTTATCTTTTACAGAGCATGTTACTCTTGCCGGTGCAATACCGTTTGGTGCCTTATATATGTATGTAAATTTGGTTTACTATATCATATGGGTATTTTTTAATTTTTGAAATTAAGAAGATTGAAATAAATAAAAATGCCAGTAAAATTACTTCAATCAAAAAACAGCTGATTTAAAAATCTTTTTAAATATATATGTAGTACTTTTTTATTTCCAAGAGAAAGTATAGTCGAAAACAAAAGTGCACAATTTTACCGATTTAAATTACTGTTGGCTTTTCTTAAAGTATAGGTTAAGAATTCCTGATGACCTATCAAAAGCAACAAGCGAAATCCATATTTCCTAAAAACCAAATTACATTTTCATTATAAAATTGTTTTTGGGTAATTAGCAACATTAAAATAAAAACTCCAAAAAATAATTAGACAATAACTTACCTCTAATTCTGGGTAATACATAACGTACTAAGATCTACACTTTTATTATATTTATTTATTTACGTAAATATAAAAAAAATGTTATTATAATTAATATTTATGGCGTTTTCTTTTCTGAAAAAATATTTTGCCTTATGAATAGGTAATACTTTTTATGGATAACCCAGCCCTTGAAAAATGTTTTATGATTTCAAAAGAACACAAAAGCAAACTGATTTCACATTTAACTTTTATGCCTATGTGACGTATAAAATAAAATATTTATTCACATAAAAATTTTAATTCAAAATAAAATTCTTGCTTTCAATAAAAAAAAAAATATTTACAAAAATGTAGCATATTTACCTAGTTTTGGTGCGACATACATATTTAGAAAAGAACATAATGTTTATTAACACTCTGAATTTTTTGTAGAAAAGAACACGAAAATTTAATAAGTGGAAAATATATGCAACATTTTTGTCAGAAAAGAAAACGCCATTAGTTTTTGCTCCTTTACAGTCAAGCACAATTCTTCTTTCTCGTATATACATATGTATGTGCATTAGCATGTCTATAAAGAAATTAAAACCCTACAGTTCTAATAACAGTTCCTAAGGTTGCGTTTGTGATAACATTGTAAAATGGAAATTACATAACTACTTTCGGTTCCTCCATGCGGGAAATTGGTGACAATTGTTCAAATCGTGGTAAATCCCATTACTTATCAAATTAGAAGTAGTAGAAGAAGTTTTGGATCGATTTACAAGTGTTAAAAAGTAGTCAGTTTTTTGCAGTATTGTAGTAACTGTACTGAACAAGCACCTAAAGGTTGGGTCTAATGTCTCGAATCGGTTTTTATAACTTCAGAACTAGTCACGTAACAAGTTATGTGATAGTTCCCTTTCCCCCATACATGAAAGACATAGCTACCCGCTTCTTAAAAAAGTGTTAAATTGTCAGTATTAGAAGTGGTGGGTGTTTAAAATTTAGTCTTTAATTAACTTTTTAATGTGCTCAGCAAATTGTGTGAAAATCATTTAATTCATATTTAACCTAAAAGCCATGCTAAAAGCTACTTAGTGATTATGATCATGTTATAGGTATTGTGTTATTTGGTCACATTCACACAAATAGGTATTTTAGTCTTACGCTACACACAAATTCTTGTATGTGTTTGCGCGAGTGTCCATATGTATACAAATCTAGGTGGAGTATCCATTAAGCTTTAAGCATGAAAATTTCGCAAAATGATGGTAAAAACGGGCAAATTTGAGGGAAGGAAAAATTTTAAATATGCAATAAAATTTTTATAAATTAAACAAATCAAATACAATTTTCTGAGCGTATGTTGTTTATCAAGTAAAATGAAATGGCAAAATGTCTGCAATATCAAGACAAAGGAAATTCCACAATTCCCAAAATAAGGACAAAAATCCCAAAATTGGGATTTTTTACTCTTTTGCCCATAAAGTCTACATATGGCCTAGGGCTCATAAAATAAAAAAACAATTTGGAGCGTATATAGCTTTATTATAGCAGTCTTCTTTTTTCGATCCCAGCTTTGGCATTTTAGCATATATAGGCTAAATTAAAAATTTCGATGTAAAATAGGTCATATTGTGAGACCTCCATCTTTTACAAGGATGATCAATTTTATACGAAATTTTTTTAAGCGTACTCACATATAGTTTGCTTATACAAAAATGTAAAATTTTTATAAAATCCTTAAAAAAAAATTTCTATGAAAAAAAAAGTTAACGACATTTTTTGGGCTAAAGTACACAAAGATGCAATAATTTTTGATTTTTTAAATTGAAAATCATCTAGTTTTTAACTCAGTGCAGAAACAAACTTCAAATTTATTAAAAATATTTAGAATTTGCCTCGCTAACTACGGTAAATAATTTAAAAAAAATTGGTAAAACTTGTACCCAATATTTTAAAAAAACTGAACCAGGGTACCGAAAATCAAAAAATTGTATTTCTTAAAATGCTTATAACTCAATCATTTTAAACTATTATTTGCAAATTTAGATACCATTTTGTAGGTATTAAGAAGACCTTAAGACCATATATAACTTTATAAAAACTGAATAAAACTGAAGAAATGGCAAGCTGTAAAAGAATTTTTGGGTGGGAGGTTCCCAACTTTGCGACCATATAGTGCCACCCCTCGAGGTTGTATTGTACCCATCTTTAAAACTTAAGTTCAGACACTCCTCTGTTATGCTTATGTTAAATTTTGGATCAATAGACCCAGCCGTTTATAAATGACTAGGTTATTTCCAAAATATTTTGATTCTGTCTCACTGTGCAACGTCGATGATACGAAAGTTAAGATATTTTTAGATGGTGGAAAAAGACAAGTAGAACAAGATGATTAAGAATCGGTTGGCAAAGGTTTCGCTGGTGATGAAAAAATTATATGTAGGGGTCAACAGTACAAATCGGCCAAGTGCGAAATGTACTCGCAAATGAAGGGTTCCATACGATGTATTTTAATAAAATTAACAAATCTCAGCAATAATTTTTTTAACCAATTTTTAGTTTGGATTTAGCGAAAAAGTTAAACAAAATCTGAGAACCCTAAAACCAACAATACACTACCACATAATACACAAACGTTTATGAGAAGGCATTGGTATGCTTTCGCTTTATTTAACAGAGTAGAGGGTATTAATACAACTAATTTAGAGGAAGGTCTCCTAGTTGATAATATTAAATTTATACTAACATGAATTCATTTATTTACATTTCAAATACTAGTAATTTAAAAAGCTGAGAAAATTTTAAATGGATACTTTCGCTACGTTTTCAATTATTTCCAGCCTGTCCAATACTAACTGTGATAACACATTCCGAAAATAATTATTTTTTATATAAAAATCATCACCTTCATCCCAGTTCATAGCTCTTTTGGAAATCTTATTTCATTAGCTGTGCCCACACACGTTGTGTGCTTCCTAACAATATTTTGATCGATTTTGCTTCGAATGTAATTCACACTAAATTTTATGACTCCTCCTCCTCGTATACCTATTTTCTATATATAAAAGTACCCATCCCTGGATAAAATTCTAAAATTATTGTAAATCTTTGTACAAAGTGGTTAAAATATCCCGCTTTCAAAAATAAAAGTACCTAAAAGTATGCATATCGGTAAAATTGTGTACTTTTGGCATCAGTAGTTTTTATATGATGCAAACACAGAAGGGAAAAAAGTTTCTATTTTATTATATTGTTACGAAAGAAGAATTTATTCATTATAAGCTCTGAACAACAATACTCTCGAACAACAACAACATTAATGGCTTATTTTCTTACAATGATGGAAGAAAGAAACGCCTCATACAAAAATTCGCATTTACGCATACACACACACAGATTAAATAAACACTCTTCTGTTAAATACACAGCCACATACATAAATACAAGCATAAACAAATAAATAGCCACAAATACAGGTATAAAGAAATAACCAATCACACAAACAGAAAACAAGAGCAATAACAATCGAACCTGCCAGATATGTCTGGAATAGAACATTCTGGTGCTTTTAATCACCTATATATAAGCGAATCGTGCTGGCGAGTAGTATGGCAGTATTAATTTAAAAGTCAAAGAGTTCAGTTGTCGAATTTTAAGAGTGTTTAACAGTTTGCTGTATTTTTGAACAGTGGTATTAATAAATAAAGCTACTTACAGTAAAAGTAATAACAGTGTGTATTTATTTTGCAATTAAAAGAACCCAACGTAAAGTAAAAACGTAACAATTGGTGACAGAAGTGAAATTGTAAAATAAAATAACTTAAAAATAATAAACAACAATGAAGAAGATCTTAAAGTGGAGCAGCTGAAAAAGGAGTTGAGTAAGCTGGATTTGCCAACAGCAGGTAACAAAACAGAACTGCAGAAGAGGCTTATAGATGAATTCAAGCGTCGTGGCATGGACATTGGCGCATATGAGTTCGAAGAAAAAGAGGTGACAGAGGTATGTAGCCGTGAAACAACAACAGCAAGTAGCATGGACTTCAATACGATGTTTGTCGCTATGATGGAGAAAATGTGAGAAAACTCTAGAATGCTCCTAGAAAATGTACAAGAAGCTTCTAGAGCAAACAGCGAGAAGCTGTTAGCTGAAGTAAGAGGTGAAGTACAAGAAGCTTCTAGAGCAAACAGCGAAAAACTGTTAGCTGAAGTTCAGGAAGCTTCTAGAGCAAACAGCGAAAAACTGTTAGCTGAAGTAAGAGATGAAGTTCAGGAAGCTTCTAGAGCAAACAGCGAAAAACTGTTAGCTGAAGTACAAGAAGTAAGAGGTGAAGTACAGGAAGCTTCTAGGGCTAACAGTGAGAAACTTGAAAAAGTTAACGAGAAGCTACAGGAAATTTCTAGAACCGTCAATAAATGTGTTGACATCTTAGAAACAAAAGTCTGCAAGTTCGATGAACAAATCTCTGCCGTAGAAGTGCAACTGTCTAGTTTAAACAGAAAAGTGAATCTTCTAGAAACTAGTGGCATCGAAGTACAGGTGAAGGATGTCGATGTAAAGCTGCAGGAGCTTGAAAACAAAATTATGAGTCTGGAAATAAGAGAAGGTCCAGTACGAGTAGTGACTGAAAACACAAATAGGATAAAAGCTCCCAGTTTCGACGGCAACATACCCTTCAACGTCTTCAAATTTCAGTTTGAGACAGTGGCCAGTAAAAATCTATGGAGCAATGAAGAGAAAGCGATTGAACTGATTCTGGCACTTAAAGGATCTGCAGCAGAAGTCCTCGAAAGCCTACCAACTAGCTGCAGAAATAATTATGAGGACATAATGGTGGCGTTACAGCGGAAATATGGCGGCGATCATAAAAAGGAGCTGTATAGAATGGAGCTACGCGGAAGGCTGCAGAGAGCAAATGAGACGCTTCAGGATTTCGCCATGGAGATAGAGCGCTTGGTGCAGCTAATATACCCTGGGGAAAACCATACACTTCTAGAACAGTTCAAGGTGGAGGCATTTGTTAATGGTATTCGTGACCCAGATATTAAGCACGCAGTTTGCGCTAAGCAAAACACATCCTTTGCTGAAACCATTGCTTACGCTCTGGCTCAAGAAACAGCAAAAGTCATTTCGAGGCCGCAGTCATACAAAGTGCGAAAAGTTGAAGTTGCTGCTGAAGATGAAAAAACAACAATGGACGACATAAAGCAAGTACTTGAGTCGGTAAAGAAAGACTTAGATGAAAGACAAGGTAAGACAAACGCTAAGTGCTTTAATTGCGGCAAAGTCGGCCATTTTCAACGAAACTGTAAGGCAGCAAGAAAACGAGCCAGATCTGTTTCGCCGCCAAGAAACAATAAACGTGCGACTCATGGAACATCCCGAGAGTCGTTAAATTAAAGAGAGCTAGCACTACGGGGCATGAGATAGCTCCCACAACCGAGGGCCCCACAATCTCCATATCTGTGATGCAGCAGCAAAACAGCAATCTTACTGCAAGCGGGTATATAAACGGAGGAAAGCGTATTCTGACAATAAACACAGGAGCGTCGCAGTCTATAATAAGGCCCGATTTAGTAAAGGGAAAAGTGGAACAATTGAATAATGTAAGCCTGTGCACCGCTACCGGAGAATTTGCTACTGTCTATGGTAAGGCCAAAGTCAGATTAACTATATCCAACATGAGTGTGGACCATGTGTTCATTGTTGCCGATATCGTGGACGAAGTTATTATTGGCGCAGATTTTATGATCATGCATGGAGTCGATCTGCGCATGGGGCAACAAATAATGATCTGGCGAAACGTCGAAATACCCCTTGATATTGGATATGTGAGTAAATCTGCAGTAAGGAAGTTGGTTGCTGTAGCATCCCAGAAATTACCACCTCAGGCAGAAACTGTGATATGGGCACGTATGGAGGAAGATTGTGAGGACAACCGGTTGTGGGTGGTAGAACCATCAGGAATTAAGAGTGAGACAATAACAGCAAAAGCCCTCGTGAAAACCTCTAAGAATGGAAAAATTCCTGTGAGAGTGTTAAATCTATCCAACAGTGAAAAAGTAATTGGTAAAAACTCTCAGATAGCTCAATGTACACCAGCAGAGGCCATAATTAATTGCGAGAGAGACTCAGAGCCTGAAAAACTGTCAACTAAAGAGCGCGAAATACTAGCAGAACACGTGGGGAAATGGGTAGCAGAGCTGGAGCCACCTGACAGAAGCAAAGCCAAGCAGCTGCTACGAAAGTATGCCTCTGTCTTCGCCCTAAAAGATAAAAGCCAAGGTAGAACGGCAATAGTGAAGCATGAAATTAATACTGGCGAAGCGAGGCCCATAAAACAAGCCCCTAGGAGCATTCCTCTAGCCAAGAGGAGCGAAGTAAAGCAGCTAGTCAACGAAATGGAGCGAGACGGAATCATCGAACCATCTTCGAGTCCCTGGAGCTCGCCGGTAGTTTTAGTAAAGAAGAAAGATGGCACCACTAGATTCTGCGTTGACTACAGAAAGCTCAACGATGTTACCAAAAAGGACAGTTATCCGCTACCAAGAATCGATGACACCTTGGACACGCTAGCAGGAACCAAGTGGTTTTCTACGCTAGATTTACAGAGCGGTTACTGGCAAGTCGAGATAGCAGACAAAGATAAAGAAAAAACTGCTTTTAGTGCTCGCGATGGTTTATGGCAGTTTAATGTTATGCCATTTGGTCTCTGCAACGCTCCAGCCACCTTCGAGCGTTTAATGGAACGAGTGTTAAAGGGACTCAATTGGAAGTCATGCCTGGTGTATCTGGATGACATAATTGTCATGGGAAAGACCTTCGATGAACACCTAAGGAATATGGAAGAAGTCTTCAGGCGTATATCAGCGGCTGGACTGAAGCTCAGTGTTAAGAAATGTGCATTGTTTCAAAAGGAAGTCAAATACTTTGGGCATCGTGTAACAGCAGAGGGCATATCAACCGATGAAGATAAAATACGGGCAGTAAAGGACTGGACTCTGCACATACTACAGACGATTTGTGCCAAATTTTGCTAGTGTTGCTGCGAGCCTATATGAGCTAACCAAAAAGTCGCGACCTTACCAGTGGAGTGAAGCAGCCGAGGAAGCATTCCAGAAGCTCAAGGAATTGTTCTGTGTGGCACCTATCATGGCATATCCAGTAGCTGGACAAAAATTTGTGCTAGACACTGATGCAAGCGGATATGGAATAGGAGGCGTGCTGTCGCAAGTGGTAGATGGGACAGAAAAGGTTATAGGCTACTACAGCAGAGTACTTTCGAAGCCTGAAAGAAACTATTGCGTAACGCGACGAAAGCTTCTAGCAGCATTGGAGTGCATAAAACACTACCACAAGTATTTGTATGGCCAACATTTTACGTTGAGGACAGATCATGCCGCTCTCAGGTGGTTGCTGCAATTCAAGAGCCCTGAAGGACAGCTTGCACGCTGGATAGAGCGTCTTCAGAGCTATGACTTTAGTATTGAGCACAGAAAAGGAGGCAAGCATAACAACGCAGACGCCCTTTCTAGGCGGCCATGTGATCTGGGGTGTAAGCATTGCACAAAGGCGGAGAGAAAAGAATTCGTTATTGATGTTCGGCTTACACATATAGAATCTAGTGAAGACTGGCCGACAGCACAAAGAAACGATCCCATATTGGCAAAAGTTATAGCGGCTAAAGAGGAAGACAGAAGACCGACGCGAAGTGAGATCTCACCAGAAAGTCCACTGGCGAAGGCATATTGGGCCCAGTGGAACAGTCTCAGGTTGAAGGATGGCTGCTTATGTCGCACCTGGGAAAGCACAGACGGTAAAACTGTGATAGACTTAATAGTCGTGCCATCCTCCAAGATCAAAGAGGTCATGAAACAATTCCACAATGGTCCTAGCGGAGATCACCTTGGTGTAACGAAGACGCTGGAAAAGATAAAACAACGGTTCTATTGGGTCGGCTGTCAACAAGCCGTAGCAGAGTGGATAGCCAATTGCCAGGAGTGCATTGCAGCAAAGGGTCCAGTACGAAGGAGTCGGGGGCAGCTACAGCAGTACAATTCAGGCGCTCCCTTTGAACGTATAGCGATGGACGTAGCAGGTCCCTTCCCTGCTAGCAATGCTGGAAACCGATACGTTTTAGTGGTCATGGACTATTTTAGCAAATGGCCGGAGGTATATGCCATTCCCAATCAAGAAGCCAGAACGATTGTAGACGCTTTTATAAGCAACTGGGTGTGTCGCTATGGTGTTCCCTTAGAACTACACTCCGACCAAGGCCGAAATTTTGAATCCGTTATATTCAAAGAGATGTGCGAGGTATACGGAATAAGAAAGACCAGAACGACACCGTTACATCCGCAATCTGATGGTATGGTCGAACGATTCAATCGAACCCTGGAAGAATACCTGAGAAAAGTGGTCAGCGCACATCAGAGGGACTGGGATGAGCATATACCCAAATTTTTGTTGGCATATAGATCAGCTGTTCATGATTCAACCTCACGAACACCAGCGAAAATAGTCTTTGGATCTGAGCTAAAGTTGCCTGCAGATTTAGAGTTTGGTGTTAAGCCAACATCGGCAGAAGGAGACGGCGAAAACTCTAGTCAAGCACAAAGGGACCTTCAGGAGATTCACGAATTCGTGAGGAGTCGGATAAAATTAACCAGTGATAAAATGAAAGCCAGATATGATCGAGCTGCCAACTCTGAGGGATATAACGAGGGACAACTGGTTCTACTTTTTAACCCACAACGGAAGAAAGGATTATCACCCAAACTACAAACTCATTGGAATGGACCTTATAAAGTAATAAAGCGGCTAAACGACGTAGTTTACAGAATACAGAAATTCCAGAGCCCAAGATCACAAAAGGAAAGTTGTGCACTTGGAGCGGCTAGCCAACAATGGAAAAGGTACATCTGTGTCTGTTCGGGACGAACAGGTTTGAGAAGGGGGTAGTGTTACGAAAGAAGAATTTATTCATTATAAGCTCTGAACAACAATACTCTCGAACAACAACAACATTAATGGCTTATTTTCTTACAATGATGGAAGAAAGAAACGCCTCATACAAAAATTCGCATTTACGCATACACACACACAGATTAAATAAACACTCTTCTGTTAAATACACAGCCACATACATAAATACAAGCATAAACAAATAAACAGCCACACACACAGGTCTAAAGAAATAAATAGCCACAAATACAGGTATAAAGAAATAACCAATCACACAAACAGAAAACAAGAGCAATAACAATCGAACCTGCCAGATATGTCTGGAATAGAACATTCTGGTGCTTTTAATCACCTATATATAAGCGAATCGTGCTGGCGAGTAGTATGGCAGTATTAATTTAAAAGTCAAAGAGTTCAATTGTCAAATTTTAAGAGTGTTTAACAGTTTGCTGTATTTTTGAGCAGTGGTATTAATAAATAAAGCGACTTACAGTAAAAGTAATAACAGTGTGTATTTATTTTGCAATTAAAAGAACCCAACGTAAAGTAAAAACGTAACAATATATATATAGATAAATCTATAAAATAGAGATATCCATGTAAAATAGGTGTCAAGTTTTTAATAATTCTCGGTAACTTGTCTTCCTAAAATTGTGTATTTATGTTTGTCAAAAACGACTAAAATAAGACGAAGTTCCCATATAACATAGCTGTTGTCGTCAATAACTTGACATGATAAAAACACAATTTATTTTTCAAACAACAATTCTGTCATTTGCTCGACATTTGCATTAATGCCGAGAAAACAAATATGTACATATATAATGGTGTATGCCTCTTGGGAAGCCAGCCAAGTAAAACAACTGGTAACGCGCCATGTGTCGTACCGCTATGGTCGTGCAGAAATCTACAAAATTAGAGATTTTTCTCTTAATTTCTGGCAAACCTACCAATTCCAGTTTTCTTATTTTAGGCACCGCTTAATTTACGGATTTTATAAGGCAAAAAGTTGTAGAAATGAGCGAAGTTGAAGCGTCACATGAATTATCCTCAGACCATTCACCCACTAGTGTCTATATATGAAACCAGAAAAATATAGTGTCACCAAGAACTAGCACAAGCATAAATTGGTTGAAATATAAAAAATATGTCAGTACTCATTGTTCGGAAAACATTTCGCTAAGAACACGTGAAGACGTAGAGCGGAGTCCCTAAATCGGCTGCCCAACATCCAACAGTAACCCGACACTTAATTAGACACAATCAAATTTATTCTGTAGGCGTCAAGAGGCTCTTGGCTGAAAAAAAAAAATTCGTAGAGAATGGCAATCACACAGATCTTCTCAACTTAACAGCAGACTTAAAGAATGCACGAAACGGCTAAGAGAATTCCGAAGAGCAGCATCACTGAAAGACTATTTAGTAGACCTTAACTCAAGTCCTCAATCAGTTTATTCATTATGGCGTGCTTGTAGAAACCTTATAAGGCCAGTTGTAAATAAGCCTCCCTTGCGAACTTCGTCTGATACCGAAAAAGGCAATCAATTTGTTGGACATTTGAAAGAGGTTTTTACTCTAAATGTATCGACTATTCGCATAAAGAAGCAAACAATACCTCAGCTTTCAGACGTAAAATATCTCGGCATACATCTTGACCTTACTTGGAAACGCCACATAGAATCAAAGTTATCACAAATGAAGTTAAAAGCAGTCCAACTTAAAACTAGATTATTGGTAGAAATTCTACTCTCGCTTTAGATTGCAAACTTGTATTGTGCAATTCAAATATAAAACCAATTTTGTGTTATGGCATTCAATTATGGGGCACTGCCTCAGATAGCAATACAGAAAAAATCCAAAGGCGCCAAAATAAAATTCCACGCATGATAACTCTGAGACAGTCCAGCTCCTGAAAGAATCTTTGGCCCAAAAATTTGAGCCTGCGTTCTTGAAGAGCCAGGCAGTCGAAGAGAAGGTGTTGAACTGATTCCTCTTCTTCTTCATCCATACAGCAGCACCCGCCACGATAGATTCCCATACGCTCCGACATACGTTTAATCATACAGTGTCCCGTTATAATGCCTAAAAGAAGTGATAACGAGTTTTTCTCGAGGGTCAGCAGTGCCTTTGTCCTTTTCTTGTCAGTTGAAGGCCAAAGAATTCTAGACAATTTGCAAGTGGTTAATGCAGACCACCTGCGAGCCGTTTCCTTTAGCGATCATTCTCTGGCTTATTGGCTGAAACCCACAGCTTAGATTGCAAACTACTACTGCAGAAGTCGATCCCTAAGCCAATATATGTGTTATGGAATGGAATTCATCAACTTACCCTATCAACTTTCAACATAGAAAAAATTCTAAAGCGGCAAAAGTATATTCTACAAATGATCGCAACTGCTCTCTGGTATTAAAAAAAAACGCGAGTATTCGCAAAAGGTCTAAACGTGTCATTAGTTAAAGCAGATATAGCAAAACCTACAGTAACGTATTTAAATAAACCTAAAACCATAGCCTGTAACATCTGTAATGTGAAAAAACCTATGCGAATAGGATTTTTTTTGGTTACACTTTGTAGAATAAATCTACTGATTTAAGAAAATTATAAAAAGAAATTTAATAAATAATTTATCGTCGCTTATTCTTAAGCAGACTTTGTACTGTTCAGAATATTTAAAAGTTGTAAATTTAATTCTGCTCACGTTGAGGTTGCAAACAGGAAAGATGGAGGCATTTCCCTTTTTGGGGTAATTCGATTTCTTGAAAATCACCTTTCTGATTATTTTACTTTTTATACTACAGTCATCTCTGTTTTTAACAACACTAATAATGTTTGCATTGACGTGTAGAGGTCGCCTATTTAAGGAGAGTCACGTATATATCGAAACTTCAAATAAGTGAAGACAAATTACATTGAAAACGTATTACTTTGAAAAACTTTGAAATAATAATAGAGTTTGGTGTTAAGCCAACATCGGCAGAAGGAGACGGCGAAAACTCTAGTCAAGCACAAAGGGACCTTCAGGAGATTCACGAATTCGTGAGGAGTCGGATAAAATTAACCAGTGATAAAATGAAAGCCAGATATGATCGAGCTGCCAACTCTGAGGGATATAACGAGGGACAACTGGTTCTACTTTTTAACCCACAACGGAAGAAAGGATTATCACCCAAACTACAAACTCATTGGAATGGACCTTATAAAGTAATAAAGCGGCTAAACGACGTAGTTTACAGAATACAGAAATTCCAGAGCCCAAGATCACAAAAGGAAAGTTGTGCACTTGGAGCGGCTAGCCAACAATGGAAAAGGTACATCTGTGTCTGTTCGGGACGAACAGGTTTGAGAAGGGGGTAGTGTTACGAAAGAAGAATTTATTCATTATAAGCTCTGAACAACAATACTCTCGAACAACAACAACATTAATGGCTTATTTTCTTACAATGATGGAAGAAAGAAACGCCTCATACAAAAATTCGCATTTACGCATACACACACACAGATTAAATAAACACTCTTCTGTTAAATACACAGCCACATACATAAATACAAGCATAAACAAATAAACAGCCACACACACAGGTATAAAGAAATAAATAGCCACAAATACAGGTATAAAGAAATAACCAATCACACAAACAGAAAACAAGAGCAATAACAATCGAACCTGCCAGATATGTCTGGAATAGAACATTCTGGTGCTTTTAATCACCTATATATAAGCGAATCGTGCTGGCGAATAGTATGGCAGTATTAATTTAAAAGTCAAAGAGTTCAATTGTCAAATTTTAAGAGTGTTTAACAGTTTGCTGTATTTTTGAGCAGTGGTATTAATAAATAAAGCGACTTACAGTAAAAGTAATAACAGTGTGTATTTATTTTGCAATTAAAAGAACCCAACGTAAAGTAAAAACGTAACAATATATATATAGATAAATCTATAAAATAGAGATATCCATGTAAAATAGGTGTCAAGTTTTTAATAATTCTCGGTAACTTGTCTTCCTAAAATTGTGTATTATGTTTGTCAAAAACGACTAAAATAAGACGAAGTTCCCATATAACATAGCTGTTGTCGTCAATAACTTGACATGATAAAAACACAATTTATTTTTCAAACAACAATTCTGTCATTTGCTCGACATTTGCATTAATGCCGAGAAAACAAATATGTACATATATAATGGTGTATGCCTCTTGGGAAGCCAGCCAAGTAAAACAACTGGTAACGCGCCATGTGTCGTACCGCTATGGTCGTGCAGAAATCTACAAAATTAGAGATTTTTCTCTTAATTTCTGGCAAACCTACCAATTCCAGTTTTCTTATTTTAGGCACCGCTTAATTTACGGATTTTATAAGGCAAAAAGTTGTAGAAATGAGCGAAGTTGAAGCGTCACATGAATTATCCTCAGACCATTCACCCACTAGTGTCTATATATGAAACCAGAAAAATATAGTGTCACCAAGAACTAGCACAAGCATAAATTGGTTGAAATATAAAAAATATGTCAGTACTCATTGTTCGGAAAACATTTCGCTAAGAACACGTGAAGACGTAGAGCGGAGTCCCTAAATCGGCTGCCCAACATCCAACAGTAACCCGACACTTAATTAGACACAATCAAATTTATTCTGTAGGCGTCAAGAGGCTCTTGGCTGAAAAAAAAAAATTCGTAGAGAATGGCAATCACACAGATCTTCTCAACTTAACAGCAGACTTAAAGAATGCACGAAACGGCTAAGAGAATTCCGAAGAGCAGCATCACTGAAAGACTATTTAGTAGACCTTAACTCAAGTCCTCAATCAGTTTATTCATTATGGCGTGCTTGTAGAAACCTTATAAGGCCAGTTGTAAATAAGCCTCCCTTGCGAACTTCGTCTGATACCGAAAAAGGCAATCAATTTGTTGGACATTTGAAAGAGGTTTTTACTCTAAATGTATCGACTATTCGCATAAAGAAGCAAACAATACCTCAGCTTTCAGACGTAAAATATCTCGGCATACATCTTGACCTTACTTGGAAACGCCACATAGAATCAAAGTTATCACAAATGAAGTTAAAAGCAGTCCAACTTAAAACTGGATTATTGGTAGAAATTCTACTCTCGCTTTAGATTGCAAACTTGTATTGTGCAATTCAAATATAAAACCAATTTTGTGTTATGGCATTCAATTATGGGGCACTGCCTCAGATAGCAATACAGAAAAAATCCAAAGGCGCCAAAATAAAATTCCACGCATGATAACTCTGAGACAGTCCAGCTCCTGAAAGAATCTTTGGCCCAAAAATTTGAGCCTGCGTTCTTGAAGAGCCAGGCAGTCGAAGAGAAGGTGTTGAACTGATTCCTCTTCTTCTTCATCCATACAGCAGCACCCGCCACGATAGATTCCCATACGCTCCGACATACGTTTAATCATACAGTGTCCCGTTATAATGCCTAAAAGAAGTGATAACGAGTTTTTCTCGAGGGTCAGCAGTGCCTTTGTCCTTTTCTTGTCAGTTGAAGGCCAAAGAATTCTAGACAATTTGCAAGTGGTTAATGCAGACCACCTGCGAGCCGTTTCCTTTAGCGATCATTCTCTGGCTTATTGGCTGAAACCCACAGCTTAGATTGCAAACTACTACTGCAGAAGTCGATCCCTAAGCCAATATATGTGTTATGGAATGGAATTCATCAACTTACCCTATCAACTTTCAACATAGAAAAAATTCTAAAGCGGCAAAAGTATATTCTACAAATGATCGCAACTGCTCTCTGGTATTAAAAAAAAACGCGAGTATTCGCAAAAGGTCTAAACGTGTCATTAGTTAAAGCAGATATAGCAAAACCTACAGTAACGTATTTAAATAAACCTAAAACCATAGCCTGTAACATCTGTAATGTGAAAAAACCTATGCGAATAGGATTTTTTTTGGTTACACTTTGTAGAATAAATCTACTGATTTAAGAAAATTATAAAAAGAAATTTAATAAATAATTTATCGTCGCTTATTCTTAAGCAGACTTTGTACTGTTCAGAATATTTAAAAGTTGTAAATTTAATTCTGCTCACGTTGAGGTTGCAAACAGGAAAGATGGAGGCATTTCCCTTTTTGGGGTAATTCGATTTCTTGAAAATCACCTTTCTGATTATTTTACTTTTTATACTACAGTCATCTCTGTTTTTAACAACACTAATAATGTTTGCATTGACGTGTAGAGGTCGCCTATTTAAGGAGAGTCACGTATATATCGAAACTTCAAATAAGTGAAGACAAATTACATTGAAAACGTATTACTTTGAAAAACTTTGAAATAATATATGAGTGTACGATAACCGTAGATTGTATATTACACTTCTAAAATGTTCGTGTTTACATTCGACTTAAATTGGGATATTGATAGGGATATTGCTTCACTGGTCACCAGAAGATGGCCAGAAAATAATAACAGCAACTGTGAAACACACAATTTTTTGTCTAGCACTGGCTGGACTTATCAAGGCAATTTGGTTCTTCGTTTAGACTTAAGATAAGTATATATTGTTAGTTCAAATGCATTGAAGATACAGTAAATAAAAATTAAAAAAAAACGTTTGCAACTGAGGCAATTTAGGATCAATTTCCTCATTAGATTTAGGATCTAATGAGGAAATCAAAGTTTGCAACGGTTGAGTTTCTGCCATCAAGCTTAAATAGGCTTTAATTCAAGAAACCTATCAAGGTGTATATTAAAGAATTATAAAAAATTTAAATAATTTGCAATGTAAATTTTCTTTAAGGTGATTCTTCGAAGGCATGAAGGCAAGCCCTGTTTATGCAGGACAACTTAACAAAATATAGACGTATAAACTACCACTAGAAAGTAACCATGTAAATTTTAGAATTGGCTGCTGAAATTGCTCTATCTTAATCCAATAGAACCCTGGGGCATTAATTTAAAATTTTAATTAGAATTAGAAGATTGGTTCCGCAAAACCGGTAGTTTACGAAAAATACTCAAGATACTCCAAGCAATTTAAAGAAAGATATTGTAATAAAAGCTATAGGTGATTACATTAAGTAATAAACTACAGTAGATCAAAAGCGATAAAGTCTTTAAATGTACAGAAAAGTGTTTTCAAAAAGCTTTTCTCTTTTTAAACATTTTTATAAGAAATATTTTGCCTTAGTGTTAATTATATTAGAATGTACCTTATACTAATTTAAGAGGATAAAATATTTAATTTTACTGTTGTCATACCTTTCGGTGAAGACCCAGTGAAGCCAGTGAAGACTGTTATTTTGGTACGTTTAACGAGCGCTTCCGATGTAAAGACATCATTTTCAAGCCGCGTAGTACTGGAGAGTTAGTGTTACCTGGTTTAATTTAAATATTAATGGGTTTAATTGTTCATTATTTATATGAGGTCTGTTAATATTTAGCATTTTTGTCTTTTATTGTTATCTAGGTAAGTGTGTCCATCTGCAGGTGTTTTTCGTTTGTTAGAATGTAAAAATTTCGTTTGTACGAGCGCATGTGTTTTGTAAATCTGGTTTTAAGTGTTCGTCCCGTTTGTGGATAGTAGTGTTTGCCGTTGTTGCTTTTTTATAAATGTCAAAGGTTAAAGAGTCAGTTTCTCAAGAATGCATATGATGCTGATGTTGAGTTTCCCATACCGAGACCGTCTAATAATTTATAGAAGGCGTTATTAAATCTAAAAAAGTTCTGTTTTATTATCGTCTTTCTAATAATCATAATTTTGTGGCATATTGGCTTTCGTATAAATTGACGAGTGTGTCTCGTTAGATTAGATATTATTTATTTAATTTTAAGTTTTTAGATCTTATTTATTTTAACTGCTATTGCAAAAGGATCTATTGTTATTATTATTATGGACAGCGTTTAAAGTTACAAATTAGTTTTTAGATGTTATTTATTTAATATATGATTTATTTTTCTTATAAAAAGTATATGCAGTATATTTTCACATTTTAAAAACGTTAAAGATTTATGGCTTTGTGTAAAATACTAACGAGGTACAAAGTTGCATGAATAAATTGTTTTATAACAAAAACAAAATAAAGGAAAAGAGAAACAAACAAATATAATAACTGGAAACTATGAAGAATTACATTAGTCATGCTGTTGTTAGCTTGTTATTATATTGCAATTATTATGTACATGTACATACGTATTCACCCAGCAAACTTTCCTACTCTGGCATAACTAAAGTCGAAGTTATATTCATTTCGTTAGCCAAACAAATTTGTTTTAATTTCTTTTTTAACTTACCTTGCAGTTGTGAAGTGTTATTAAGAAACATAAACTTCTAGTTGGTTAAGATCGATCCTAAAATTATGAGTTCTAAATTCTTAAGTTCTTAATTGTACTAAGAAAAAAATTAATGCACATACAAATGATATTTGAGATTGGTGCAAGAGATTAATGTAAATGAATAAGATTCAACCCACTTTGATATTTCTTTAAATGTAAATACAAATCTACTATGCAACATTATCGACCAACTAATTTTAAATTTCAAATCAGTCAAAATGTGATGCGTTTATGATAGACTTTTTGTTGCTAAATTGGATCCTATCAAACTGAGATGGTATTTTTATTTTACCACTCGTTTTAATTAATATTATTATATCCGTCCTATTTTAATCCTCCACTAGAGCTATTGTAGTTTTACTTAGTGTTAAGCCTGGTACTCTGTTCAGTTTTTCATGCGGAATGGTGTCAAATTACATACATAAAAAATTTCTATGAAAAAATCATGAAAAAATGTTGCAGAAGTAGTACTCTGTTTTTGCTGTGGAAAAACATTGAAATGTTTCTGGCAACATTTTATCAAAGCTGTGAAATAAAGCAAGTAGGCATTATTTCATGCGGAATTTTTCAAACAACAGTTGATCGCTTAGCTTTTGTTAACATTTCTAAAAGAATGTGATATACTTAAGAAAAATAAAATCGTAAAATTCTCTTAAATCGCGAGATAGACATCAACATTTTTCACAAATTCGAACAGAGTACTAGGCTTTAACACGGAAAATCGACTGGAAATGTTCGATCTCCTTATTCATCATCACTCATGGATTTTACTAAGGCCCCGATTATCGTTCACAACATTATTTTAGTGTTCACAACATTATTTTAGTGTTGTATATTTGAAATTGCTAGTATGATTTACAACACTTATCACATGTGTCATTTTTTAGTTGTCTATGAAAATTTACAGCGATTATCGTTTACAACATGTGTTTCTATCTGTAGTTATACACATCAAAATCTTAAAACTGCTTATTAGCTGTTGTCTTATTACAATGTAGAAGGATTTGTAAGTTTTTATTTTTTATTATTTTTGCTCTGCATTTATAACAACAACTTAACATATTTTTTAGAAAAATAAATTAAAAGCAGATGGAATAGCTCATAGAGGTGATGCAACTAAATCCAGATATTGGCCGAGGAAAGCTGAAATTTGGAACTAACAAAATGCAGCAAACAGCTAGTTGCGAAACCCCAATGTTAAAATCATTGCCGTTAATTCTTTGAAAGCTTCCATCAGGTAAAAATCTTAGAGCATTACAGAGTTTTAGAATCGGCGGAATGGCAGAACATCAGGTTGATGGTTTTAAGAAATTGTTTAGCAGCAAAAAAAGCCATCCTTGTTTATACGAAAATTGTCATACAAATGTAAAAATAGTATGTACATATGTATATATTATGTATAATCGTATTGCATGTACATATATTGTAAAAAAACATTTACTGTGTTTGGTGATTTCAATGGGTTGGAATTGTCACGAATTATTTTCCGGATGGCCTCATCATAATACAACTAATTAATATCAACGTCCGTGACCATGATTGTTATAATTATTAATTATAAGTGTTATAATCATTAATATAAATATTAACTTTTCAAACGAAATACAATTTTCTATTTTCAGCTCAACAGTTTGTAGTACACAGATATGTTTTTAATGGAAAACAAATACTAACATAAACTGCAACTCTGTGACATACACAACATTTAGATGTTGTAAATCATAATCTAAAAACAAAATTAAGTTATGTTGTAGCCGAGACAACACAACATTTCTGTGTTGTAAACGATAATCGGGCCCTAATTTCTGCATCGTTTCACATTCACACACAATGTCCTATTCCTTCCGAATAGATAAATAAACCCTAGTAATATATAAAACAAACTGTCCAGTTGGCAACTTTGGATTCTTATATTTTATTCACGTTCTATATCTGATGACCTTAATGATCCTCTATTACGGATCTGTTTGGAATGATTTAGTGTTTTTAGGTTACTCACCGCCTTCTGATACTCTTAAGAAAATCATCTCATCGTGTAAGTAGAAGAAAGAAAGTTCTACTCTAGTCAGGCAATTGCTTAAGCAGTTAGCCGTGGTATTACAGAAACTTCATTAAAAAATATTTTCGAAAGAAACATTTGCTGTTGCTATTTTGGTATTCAATACGAAGTCTCAACTCAAAGAGACATATCGAAAATATGTTATCTGGGTACTTAAACTTAAAATAGCAAGTGGTGCTTAATACAAAATGTTTGTAACAACCAAAGCTCCAACGGTACAGACCAAAAATAAAGCTTACTTTACGGAGTTCCTTTCATGTGCTTGCTTAACCTCAGCAAAACATATTTGCACTTCGGTTGTTTTTATGGTTAGTGCTTTTTGTTCAAGAGAATGAGTATGTAGTTGTAAATAAAAGAGTAAACACTTTTTTCTTGTTTTCGTTTTCGTTTAAGATTTTGTTGGTTTTTCATTTTTGCATATTACTGTGCAGTCAAACACATTTTGCGCTTTTATTGTTATTCACAAATTTAAAAAGACTTTAATTGTATGTTGTTGTGTTACCCCTTATTGCTTTAACATTCTTTAAACTTTAAAATCCATTTTGCTCTCCGAATTACACTCAGAATTGAAAGTTTGACAATAACAAATCCAAAGAACTTATGGACATTTGATGGAATCACGAAGCAGACATAATCTTAAAGATAATATTAAATGATTCGTAATAAAGGATGGGGGAAGCAAAGCGCACCGGGGATAGCATAAAACATAAATTTTCATATGAATGCATACGGGATCACACTTTTTTGTGCCCGAAATCTGTAATGATTTTTGGTTGTGTTGATGAGTCCTTATTACAATAATAATCTTATTTTTTGTAGTCAACTCGTTTTTAGGGATCCGTACTCTAAGGATTATTACGAAAACTATACTATTTATTACGAAAACTATACTAAATAACAGACTATACTAAATAATAATGTTTCGATTGTAACATTATTTGCGCGTATATGTCCTTATTTGTTGAACCATAATAGGTTGACTCTTAAAATTTGTACAAAAGATGTGTTGCCATGGGCTTTATAATAAAAAATTGTGTTCCGACATGTTTCTCACGTATATGGCAGTGACATGTTTCTCACGTATATGACCGCTATAACAACAAATACTAAACATTTAGGTGTTCCGATAGTGACGTGATTTTCATTTTTATTTTTCCAATCCTAATATGCCGTAATTTGAAATTTACACGAAGTAATCAAAGCTATGTTCGCTAAATTAACATGTATAAAAATAAAACTAAAAATTAAAGGGTTTTCCGATAGGCTCTTGAAATTTTCACAAAAGGTCTATATATGTATGTATGGCCCCTATAATAACAATTACTAAAATTTAAAAGGTGTTCCGATAGTGATTTATATTTCAACAACAACCAGACATTTCAAATTTTTTAAATGTAATAGTAACAACATGAAATGAAATATTAAAAAAATGCCATAAAAGACATGACAAAGTTGTACCCTTAAAGTTGTATCAAACATGGTACAGAACCCTACTCGCGTGAAACTAACTTGCACTTGACAGATTTATATTAAACTAGCTGTGCCCGCCACGTCGTTGGCGTTCTGACAATATTTTGCTCCATTTTGCTCTGAAAGTATTCCACACCAATTGAAAGACTTTTATAGTGCTTCAGTTATGGTTCTTGTATTCACTTTATATAAAGGTACCCATCCCTGCAAAAAATTCTAAAATTTATAAAAAAAATTTTAAAATTCTAAAAATTATTGTAAACCTCTGTAAGAGGTGTTTGAAATTTTTTAATAATAATGCAACTCCACAAAGTAAAGATCAAATACAAATTTTATTCAACTGGCGCCATCTGTTGGGCAATAGTTGAAAAATAACCGAGTTGAAAATTAGCTAGTTTTAAACCGAAAATTTCAAAATAAAAAGGTGTGTTGAAAAATAATCGGGTTGAAAATAATCTAGTTTTATACCGAAAATTTCCTTTAAATCAAATTTTCACTGCTTTTTCTCCACTTTTTGCGGAAAAAAAGTTTCCCATATTGGTATTAGCACACTAAGGTACCTAGTCACAAAGTTTTGTTAAAATACATCCTGTAGTTTTTACGTGATGCGAACACAAATGAAAAGCAGACAGACATACGGAAAAGAGTTACTATTTTATTATATTTATAGATATTGCAGAATTTCTATTCACATTATGTATCCCATTTTTATTGGTTTGCGACTAATTTTAAATTTTTAAAGAAAGTAAAACATCATTTTGTGATGTTTTTCTATAGATTTGGAGATCTTATAACATATTAGTATTGAACACAAAAATCACCTAATTATAAATTTAAATCATATGGAAAATATGTAGTTTCTAAAAATTTTATACACATCTGTACTGGTACAACATTATTAATTTTTTAATTAATTATTAAGTTTTTCTACTGGAGTAATTTTCAGGACAATTCAATACTTGTTTGTTCTAAAACTTTTTTGCTTAAAAATAATTTCCTAAGGCTTCTAAAGAGTCTTAGTACGATTTAATTTTATTGAAATTTTATTGAAAATAAATTAAAAGCTCAAATTGCTGATCGGTTATACAAGAACTTTTCCTTTTTTTCATGCATTTTACTTTTTAAGTTTAATAAATATTAAAATTTTTGATAAAACTACAAATGTCGTGAATACAATGTCTATTATTATTTCTAATTATTGTTACATATCACACTTGATCAACAAGAGAATATTAACTCAAAATTTTAAAATTTTCAGTAGAGGTAAAAAACTGTTTGTGATTACATCAGATAGTAAGCAAATTCCATTTGAAAATATATGTAGGATTCACTAGATTACCCTTAATGGGATAACCTTTATTCCTTTTAAAATATTAACTTCTTTTTAATGTTTATTTAAATATTTTATTAGATTAAGTTTAATATTACAATGGATAAACTAATTGTAAAAGTTAACGCTTAACGTGTTTATTCTTTGATTGTCCACACTCAACTCTTCTTTTTCAATGTCCGTCTATTTCACTTTACTATTGTTTCATTTCGACACTGTCCCCACCAATATTCTGTCCGTTAATTTGTCCCGTTATCTTTCAGTCTCTAGTCTAGTCGACTGTGGTTGATACCCTACAATCGGCCCTCCTGACGGCAAAACGGCTCGGATTGCCATCTCTTCATAAACTCTGCTACTGTGGTTGTCCGTGTTGGCCCCTCATGGTCTCCAACCTTTTGCACCGCATACCTCCCATGTGGTAACTTTTCCACAACCTTGTAAGGACCTAGGAATTTTCCTCTCAACTTCATGCCTGTTCCGTACTGAGTCCGCTTAATGGCGACTAACTCATTCAACTCATACTCTGTCTCAATCTTTCGTCTGATATTAAAGGTCTTGCAATTCTCCTTCTGTATTCTCGCTATATTATTTTTAGCTTCCTTCCGAATCTCATCACGGTCATCCATTAACTCTCGTACAGCTTCGGCTTCAAGGATTTCTCGCAATTCTGGAAAATCCGGCAACCTCATGTCAACACCAGTTAACAATCTGAAAGGCGAATACTGCGTACTTCTTGATGTTGTAGAATTTATCAAGCACTGCACACGACGTACATGCTTGTACCAGCTTTTGGGATCTTCACTACACAATTTCGACAACATAGGGACCACTATCCTGTGCATCCGTTCTACTTGACCGTTGCCTCGCGGGACACCTGTGGCTATCAGCAAGTGTTGAATATTCTCTTCCTTACAGTAGCTCTCAAAAACATTCGAGGTAAACGCGGCACCTCTATCCGTAATAATCCGCTTTGGGTTACCGAAAACTGCCGACTGTCTCTCAAGACAATCTATCACCGATCTTGCATTCGTTGATTTCGTTGGATATAGCCAAACGAATTTGGTAAAACCATCAACCACAACAAAAATATAATTGTAACATTTCTTTGTTATCTCCATGGGACCCACATGATCCACGTGATACGTACTCAACGGGATATCTTCCTTTTCTATAGGATTTAGCAAACCTTCCTTTTTACCTGCTTTAGAATCAGTAACAATACACGCCACACAGCCCTTTACCACCTTCGCTACCTTAGGCGCCAATCTTGCTATATAATACTGCTTTTGAACTAATTCCTGCGTCTTTACTACCCCGTAGTGACCCTGGTTATGAGCGAGCTTTATAATCTCTTCCTCCATCTGGACCGGTACTACAACAAGTTCCTTAATTGGATCTTTAAATAGAACACCGTTTTTCAAATAAAAGTCCTCATAATTACCATACTCTAATATAGCTCTTATAGCTTTTGTCAACTCGTCGGCCTCTTGAGCCTCTCTCATTCGATGAGTTAAACTACTCTCAGCAATCAAACAAAACATTCGACTCAAGGCATCTACGTGTTTCATTCTAGTGCCTGGCCTATGTTCGATCTCGTAACAAAAGTCTTGGAGAAACATGGCCCATCTCGATATCCTTGGTGGAACATCCTCTTTGTTCATAGTCATTTTAAAAGCATTGCAATCAGTCACAATTTTGAATGGTATCCCTAGTAGATACACTCGCCACTTCTTTAGAGCTTCAATGATGGCCAAAACTTCAAGTTCATAGGAATGATATTTTTCCTCGTAAATTTTTGTTCTTCGACTCATGAACTGTACTGGGTGTAACTGCTGATCATCTAAACTCTTCTGCAATAGGATAGCGCCATATCCGTACTTGCTTGCATCTGTATGAACCTCTGTAATAGCATCTGGATCATATAATTTCAACACTGGTGCGCTCACTAAAGCTTCCTTCAACTGTTGGCAGGATATTAACACTTCATCAGTAATTGTAAATGGTACGTTCTTTCGCAACAAATCTGTCAATGGCCTAGCAGTAACCGCATAATTTTCTATAAATTTTCGAAAATACGACGTTAATCCCAAAAACCTTTGAACCATTTTCCGATCGGTGGGGATCGGAAAGTTCTTTACCGCTCTTATCTTCTCTTCTGACGGTTTAATAGACCTATTTTGTATCACATACCCCAGAAAATTTACTTTATTTTGCAATATCTGGCACTTACTCCACTTAATACGAAGACCACATGACTCTGCTTTCTTTAAAACGATTTCAAACTTCTTTAGTCCTTCAATCACATCCATAGAGGGAATAATGATATCGTCCATATAGACTATAATTGTACCATCACGTATCAAATCCATCAACACAGCAGCTATAAACCGCGTAAAAACTGCTGGTGAATTACAAATTCCAAAGGGAACATAAAGAAATTCAAACTGTCCACTACTCGTAACAAAGGACGTAAACTTTCTTGAGGACTCTTCCACAGGAACGTGAAAAAATCCGTTTGTCAAATCTAGGGTTGTATATACTTCAGCATTCTGTAATTTATCCACGACTTCATCTATCAGCGGCATGGGAAAATGGTCTCGTACAATTTTCTGATTTATTTTTCTGAAATCACAACACAACCTTTTCGATCCATCTTTCTTCGCCGCTAGAACTATTGGTGAAGCATACTCTGATGTGCTTGGCTGGATAATCTTCTGTTGCAACCATTCTCCAACCTGATCATCTACTATACGCTGGTCTGCAAACGGAATACGTCTAGGACGCTGGTACACTGGTGTATCATCTTTTACAATAATCTTCATCTCCACTGGGCTTTTAAAATCATTTCGAGGCTTATAATTATTTACTATTGAAACCACTTTGTTAGCAACTTCGTTGGTTAAATGTGAGAGTTTTAATTCAACTTCCGGTAAGTATTCTTCAGCATTTAAACAAATACTTTCAAATTCTCGTAACAAAATATTCTCCTCGGACGGTTTTCTAAATGTTGCTTCTCCGTTCTTAATTATCACCTCTGCTTTTTTCATTAAACTATTTCCTATCATTATGGAGTGAATAGCGTCATTCTCCCTAACAACATAAAAGGTCACGTCAAATTTTAAGCCATCTATTTCAACTTGAGTTTCAAAACGACCCATTGTTATAATCATACTATCGCCAATGCCATACAATTTTACTTTTTCGGGAACAAAGTCAACATCACCTATCATTACTAACATATCATTTCTCATGATGCATATGTCACATCCAGTGTCTATTAATGCTGACCAAATCTTATTTTTAATTACAACGTCTTTAAAAATTAGCCCTGGACCCTTGCGTGTCATATTTGCTTGGCTCTTTTCTGGCTTGAATACTTTTACTTCCGATTGTTTCATCTGACATTCAAAGGAACGATGTCCAAACTTTTGGCATCTAAAACACTTTACTTGTTTTTCAGGACATTCTCTGGCTAAATGTGTAGATGCGCCACACTTATAACATTTTCGGTCAGAATCTCTAACCTTAGGTTTTTCTAATTCAGATTTCTTCTCCGTCACATTGAATTCTCTGCACTTATTTATTGATCGAGGGTTATATCTTATTTTTTCATAAACCTGTATCTGTCGCTTAAGTTCACTTACGTTACTGGCTTGATATAAAACTGTTTTATTAAACTTCGAATCCGGAATTCCTTCTATAAAATATTCTACGATGCTTTTCTCTTCTAATTCAATATGTTTTCCCAATTCCATTAGAGAATACAAATATTCGATCAAGCTTTCGTTCCGATTTAACTTTCTGCCACGTAACTGCCGATGCACTTCGGCTGTTGAAAAACAAATACCAAATTCTTTCTGCAAACATCTTTTAAGAGTTGACCAATCCTTAATACCTGATTGACTTCTCACGAACATCCTAGCAGCACCAACTAACAATTGCTTTGCATACACGAACATCTGTAGTGAACTCCACTTCACGATTTCTGCCATTTCTTCGAACTCTGTAATCCACTGATTAATGTCAGGTGAATTTGTTCCGCTGAACGTGGACAAGCTGTCTTCGACATCTTTGAGGGTGTACATACTTTTTGCTACCGGGACTATTCCCACATCACTGGCGTTAGATCCGGCCGCACTGCCTACAACAGAACCGACTTCACTGGCACAATTATCCACGTCTTCCCTAGCGTCAGAAAAATCAAGTTCGTAATACCCTAAAAGTCTTGTTTGTAGTTCCGCTTTTAGTCCACGTGTATCTAGTTTTAATTTCTCTAATTCGTCCTTAAGAGCACTTACACTCAACCCCAATATAGTTTGTCTGTCCATTTTTATAAATCAAAATATTTTATATACAACAATAATTAAAATCGAAATAAGATATGTAATTATAAGATTAGTTAAAAATAGGTTTAAATTACTTTAAGAATATAAAATGTAAATCCAAAAATAAAAATTTAAGTATTCAATTCAATCAATTATTAAGAATTATAAATTTACGTTAATTTAAAAAATTCGAAATTGATTCACAAAAAATTCAATATTCAATTTAAATGAATTAATCAATTATAAAATTATTCAAAAAAAAGTTATTAAAATAAAAATCAATATTAAAGTTAATTCATGAAAGCAGTCTTCTACTTATCTGCTAACAACTCCTCTGCTGCATACACCATAGGATTTTCTAACGACGCAACCGCAACACAACCGCAAAATACTGCATACAAACTTCTCTGCTCAGGCAAAACACACAGCATACACTTCACTAGGCAATACCTGCTGTTTTCTTTCCCTCTACTTATTTTTATACATTGCCGAAGCAAACACAGTTCTACTCTGACTTCTTATTTTTTAAACATTGCCGAAGCAAACACAAATGATTCTCCTCTCTCCACTTATTCTTCGTTTCATTTCCGCAGCAAACACAATTTCATCACGGAATTTTTTGTTCAGTTATAAAATACAACGATTTTTTTTTTGTTGCCTTTGCTTCTCTTGCATCACAATAACAACATGTTCAACTGCATATATTTTTTCTTTGCCAAAGCAAACTGATTTTTTCTTTTTCTAATGCAAATTATTTAGCACTCACAAATTCTTATTTTGTTTTTGTTCGAATTGTAGCATTGTGACAATATTTTTGGTGGTGGGTTTTTTTTTCTCTCTGTTCTTACTTCAAAACACAGTCTTTTATTTTTAAATTTATTTCACAATGGAATATACTAAATAAATTTCGGCTGAGCCCCCATATTGTAGGATTCACTAGATTACCCTTAATGGGATAACCTTTATTCCTTTTAAAATATTAACTTCTTTTTAATGTTTATTTAAATATTTTATTAGATTAAGTTTAATATTACAATGGATAAACTAATTGTAAAAGTTAACGCTTAACGTGTTTATTCTTTGATTGTCCACACTCAACTCTTCTTTTTCAATGTCCGTCTATTTCACTTTACTATTGTTTCATTTCGACACTGTCCCCACCAATATTCTGTCCGTTAATTTGTCCCGTTATCTTTCAGTCTCTAGTCTAGTCGACTGTGGTTGATACCCTACATATATTTACACTGTTTTTCTTTTAATTTTTTTGCAATTATTGCCAAATAAATATATTTTTTGAGTTACTACCATTTTTCTGAAACTTCTCGATATATTTTTTTCGTTGTTTTATTTTGAGTGGTCACGCTTTAGATGAAATTTTAACAAAGTTTAAAAATTTTTTTCCGATTAGCTAATACCCTGCTCTAAAAAATTAATTTTTATCTTACCTTGTAGTGATATTTTATCAACAAGATGGTAACAGGTCAACATTTTTCATATCTTAAATACATGTTTTTAATTTCAGATATACTACTACGAGTAGTATTTTATAATTGATATGTTCAAGCAATTTTCTTGTTGCACATAAAACGGAAATTTTCACCACAAGCAGTTCGCAACCACTTTTCTTTTGTTTTTCGTGTAGGATTAGATAGTGAAGTATATTGTTACGGTTTTAGTTTACGTTCTTTTTAGGGTTCCGTACCCAAAGGGTAAAAACGAAACCCTATTGTTTTCGCTACAATGTCTGTCCGTCTGTCAGCGCCTTTTATCTCTGGAACCGTAATAGGTAGACTCTTGAAATTTTCACAGATGATGTATAGCTTTTGCTGCTATAGTAACAAATAGGAGGAATACACTTGAAATTTACAAACAGTAATTAACACTTAGTTCACTATATAAACAACTATAAAAATAAAACTAAAAAATTAGTCAAGTGCGAGTTAGACTTACACACGTAGGGTTCCGTACTATGTTTAGTACAACTTGAAATGTTTACAGTAGATGTTATACTTCGGCCGCTATAACAATTTCTAATACCTAAAGGGTGTTCCATAAGTGACATTTTTTTTACGTATATAACCTTATTTTTTGAACCGCAATAGGTAGGCGCATGTATATTTTTATAGAAAGTGTATTACCATGGCCGCTATAACAAATATTACTAAAATTTAAAGGACGTTCCAAAAGTGATACAATTTTCGCGATTATGACTTTAATTTTAAAACTAAAGGGTGACTCATAAGACACGAAAATATTAACAACTTTAATTTTTAAAGTTGTACTAAACATAGTACGGAACCCTACGTGTGTGAGTCTAACTCGCACTTGACTCATTTATTTTTACTTCCATCGTCATTTGAATCAGAACTGAATGGAGCTGCAGAGCTATAACTTTTATTGTCACTGTGTATGTTCTATAAGAGGTAAAAACACATAATAGTGTTTTAGGTTTGGACTCGTCATATTAAATTTTAATTAATTATTTTTTATTCAAAAATTTTTTATATTTAAATATTTTCATTATTAGTGCAATAAGCAATTTATTTCGTTATCAGCAAATATTAATTTTAAAGTAAAATAAACCAGATATAATAAAAATAGTTATAATTATTTCAATAAAAGTCACAATTAAAAAAATGTGAATAACTTGATCATAAAAGAGTCTCATTTCGAAATAAAATCATAAAGTAAACAAATTTTACCAATAAAATAGTATAAACTCAAAATACAACCAATTTTAAATACAACAATTTTATAATTTTTAAATTGAATATAGGCTCAAATCAAAATAATACATTTTTTATAAAAATAAACGATGTATTTCTGTTTGAATTTTGATATTAACTCAAATTAATACCTTTTTGTTGATATAAAGGTACTCAAGACACTATAACGAAAATGGGCTTTGAAGATGAAAGAGTAATCAGAATACGTTGTAATTTTTACAGTAGATACATATTGATGTTGTTAATTAATTTCTTGAAAAAAGTGAAAATGTAAAAATTTTGAGTTAATAGCCTTGTTAATCAAGTGCGATATGTTTTTCATTTTAAAAATTTAAATTTTATTAGTGCCAACGTATGAGCAATAAACGTTATATAAATGTAACGTACAAATGTATATTGTAATAAATATGGCTCATACGTAGGGTTATTAAAAAATAAAAACAAGAATTAATAAAATAATATAGGAGAATTATTTTAAATACTGGCTGTGCCCGTCACGTCGTGGGCGTCCTGACAATATTTTGCTCGATTTTACTTTAAAAGTATACCAAACCAATTTTAAGACTCTTACTTTTCACAAGCTCCCTTGCATCGTTTAAAGTTTATTAAAATACACTTTAACTCAAACAGCTTGTGAGCAGGCTTTGAAATTGTAGAATTGTATCGTTTTTTACTCAAAAAATAATTATACTCAAAATATAATAAATATTTTCAGAACCAATCATACCATTTTTGGATTTTTCATCTCAAATTTGGTAGATATTTTTGGGATTTATAGAATGGTAGCCTATAGCTAATTTTGTAAGATTGAGAAAATATATTACTTTTGAAATAGTTTTTATTATAAAAACTACTATTTATACAACATAATGACAATATAATAGCGCACAAAAACCAAAACTTAACTGATTAGAATCTTCGAGTTCGCCGGACTATTGTATTGTATAACATGATAACAGGGGCTTGTGAATTGAACAATAGTGCTTCACTTATGGTTTATGTATTTACTTTATATAAAGGTACCTGGATAAAATTCTAATTCACCTAATGTTACGCAATAGTATGTAAAATATCCCAGTTTTAAACCGAAACTATCAGTACCTTCAAACCGGATTCCACAAAGTAAAATACAAATCAAATACAAATTTTATTCTATTTCCGCCTTTTGTTACGCAATAGTGTTTAAAATATCTCTGTTTTTAACTGCTTTTTCTCCACTTTCTCTTGGAAATGAGATATTTTTGCGGAAAAAGCATCCTATATTAGAATCATGATGCTAAGGTACTTCCTCACAAAATTTTGTTAAAATACATCCTGTAGTTTTTACGTGATGCGAACCCAAATGAAAAGCAGACAGACAGACGATGGAAATGAGTTACTATTTTATTACATGTATATATTGCTTATTCAAATATAATAACATTTTTTCAAAGACATGATTTCATAGAAAATTTTTCTTTCATTAGCTAAAAAATCATTTTCTTTTTTTTAATAATTGTTTTTTTTTTTTTTTGGAGATTATAATTGAACTTTAAGAAATTTATAATGAATGCATACAGTACACAACAACGCGTTAGGAATATCGAATTTTTCTATTCTTGTCAACGATCAATTGTTATGAAGCAACGAAAATATAGACAATATTTTAACTTAAGATCAGTTTCCATGTGGTTAAGTGATTGACATTCGTGGAAGAGGTTCTCTCGAATTATTTGCACTGTTTAAACGCTCCGTCGTTGCGTCCAATTGAACCCTTGCAGAACAATATTGCAGGTTCGATCTTAAGATGCTTTTAAACAAAATTCAAATTGTGAAACTCAAACAACTACTTCTATAATACGGATTTGGTTCTACTCAATTAGCCACACAAATTGGCGTTTCAAGTTATGTTCTGATTCGGTTGAGTTAACCATACATCCATTTAGATGCACTCTTTTGTGCTGTGTTATGGTCGAAAGTGTTATTTTCACAAATTTTTCCGATTGATGATAATCGATTTTTAGGGCTTGTTATAGAACTATCGTCGGAAACTTCTTGTACCTCCCTCGAATAAGAATTGCTAGATAAACTATGGACCTACTGCGTAAAACTTTGTAATACTTCAATGAATACAAAAATATTTGTAGGTTTTATTTGAGCCACCTTGAACCTACATTAAAGATTGAATTATAACTTTTAATCTTTCCCCTCTTCGTAAAAGATAATCTAATCTATGGAGACAATTTGTAATTTATTTCGTTACCAAATATAAATTTATTGCGACGCTGTATGATTAATCATAGCGTAAAAAGATAAATTAACATTGCATTGATTTATTTAGTGTCACTATACTTAATATTTTCTTTGATTTGATTAAATTAGATACAAGGCTTTTTATTTTCATTAAATTCAAAAATGCTATGAATTACTACAATATATCGTTTCGTATTCAATTTTAACTGGATTATTTTAAATTAATAATTACAATGAGTCAATCAGTGAGTCAGTCGATTTTTTCAATTTTCTTAATTTTTCTCATTTTATTTTGAACGAATAATTTATTTTTGTTCTTAGTTCGTAAATAGTAAAATAATAAGACACCAAGTAGGTATTGAAGAATTCCCATAAAAATTTTTACTAATCAAATGTTTATCTCTTATTGGAAATAAATACACTTAAATCTTACTCTCGATAAAAGTTTCGCGATTGCTCACTGTGTTAATGTTAATAATTATCTAAAATGTTAGGATGTAAAAACATTTTAGATAATTATGATTAATTATAATAATTATTTAATTAATTATTTTAGATAATTATTAAAATGTTAGGATGTAAAAATCCGTGTGGAGTTGTCGATCTCCCATCGGACGCGTCCCCAGGTGGCGGATAGGGGGGCGAGTCGTTATATATCTCCTGCGATACACCACCATAATGGTCGCATGATGTATGACGGGGCTCGGGTAGAGCCTGGGCTCTGTGGATTCTGCTCTACAGTTGCACAGGGTCTGGGCACTACAAGGTTGGGCTAATGCCCGTTTTTTCTGGGATCTCTTGGGCATGGAAACCATCCACCCATAATGGTGCCATGTGTGGGAGATCTCAGAATGCCAGTCATCCCCCTGGATACATTGAACAAATGGTTTAGGGGAGTGACTTGCATCTTTAAACGGTCAGCTGATTAGTTCAACCCGCGGACCAAAATCGACCCACTTGTAAGATTAAGGTGAAGGTAGCAGTGCCGAGAATCTGAGTGGCTAGTTAGTGGTAAAAGAGGACTAGTCTTTAACAGCTCCCCTCGACGCCAAGGCACGGGTCGGGTGTAAAAAATTAGTTGCCTAGTCCATGTACGCCGTCCCTGCATGGATTGTCTAACCCCTTACGCGCTTACTCGTGGGAACAAAAATGAAAAACTTAAAAAACAAAAAGAACAATACAGAAAACGAAAAGAACAATAATAATAACAAAAACAAACAAGAACAAAGAATCGCTAAAGGTGGGCAGGGGAAACCCTTGCCTGCTGAATGCAGTGGGGTCCCAACAGACCAACATAAACCGGCTGTTGCGGACAACTCAAATGCAGGAGACCAGCAGGGGAAACCTGAGCTGGCCAAATGCAATGAACACCCAGCTACAACTTCAGCTGTGGTTAACTCTAACGAGGTACCTCTCGACTTTTCAGTTGGTACCTCGAATGCCTATGCTGGTAATAAACCAGCAGTAATCCCTACTTCGGGTGCCACGGTTAAACCCGTGTGCAACCCTGCGGTAACTCTGCCAGCTGAACCTTCTGTCCAGGCAGCAAGTTCAGCCCAGGCACTCACTTGTGCCCAAACGGCAGTCGATGTAGCCCCCAAAGACCGCAAAAATCTGTCCAGAAAGGCCTTCATTGAAGGGCGTGCCGCCCAAAGATTGGTAAACAAACTCGGAAGTTTGCCCTCCGAAAAACTTTCAAAGGAAGAAAAATCTTCCCTTGCCTGGGCAAAAGCCCATTTAGCTGCTGCGGACAACCCCAATCTCGATGTCGATGTAGAAAGACCATCTACATCGACAGCACCGAAGAGGCAACGGTCGGGAGAGGAGAAATCCCAGCAGCAAAATATCCAACCGGACACCAAACGTCCAAAAACTTCAGGCAGTAGCACTCAATCCAGAGTCGTCAATAGGCCTTACAGTGAGGTTGCTAAAGACCCACTGATAAGGGCTATTATCGACAAAAGCGTTTGTGACGGTGCTATCTCTCGCGAAAAGTGGGAGATGATCCGGATCAAGTTGCTGGAACAATATGCCAAATTTCTTGCCGACGAATCAAGTCAGGTACCCCAAAATGTGGATGCTGGCTGGTTCCAAGGCCATATCAAGCTGCTCTCATGCTCAAGTGAGGGTTCAGCTATTCAACTTAAGCAGGATGTTACGTCCCTAGGGGAAGTGTGGCCAGATGCGAGATTGGACGTGGTTCCGGTAGGTGAAATCCCTCGCAGACCGAGATCCGTCGCAATCATACCTAGGGAACCTCACGACCCTGCGACGATTCTGGCGATCATCCGGAGAGGAAATCGTGACCTACCGACCAGCGACTGGAAAGTGGTGAAAGTTTCCGAACCGGTGGGTCTGACCAGAAAGGCGGTTGTCGTCCTTAATAAGGACTCTTTGTCACCACTTCGAAAGCAGCAAGGCAAAATATTTTATGGATACGACAGTATCAAGCTGAGCATCTATCGAGGTGATGACAAAACCAACCCCGAAACCTCCAGCGACAAACTGGTGGGGTCGCAAGGTAAAGGCGTGACTGAATGTATCAGCCGACAAACTATGGCCATAAACGAGGAGGTGAATGACCCCGCGAACTCAGAGACTGCAGAGAGTTCTCAATCAGAATCATGTCTGGTTGGGGAGCTCTTTGAGCGTCTGGGTGTTGCGGAGGACGAAGATGCGCTTCTGGAATCAGATCCAGAAGACATAGACGTCACTGTCATTTACGATCCCGACAACGATGGCGAAGGCGATTCAAGTTAACCTTCACCATTCCAAGGCAGCTTCTGCTGCATTAGTTCTTCGCCTTATGGAACGAGGTGAAGATATAGCGTTAATCCAAGAGCCGTGGATCAATAGCGGCAAAATATGTGGACTTAACGCACGAGGCTACAAATTGATGTATGCAACAACAGCAGTTAACAATAACAAAAATATTAGAGCCTGTATTTTAGCAAAAGAACACCTCAATATCTTCATTTTATCTGATTACAGTGATGAAAATACGGTGGCTGCAGTATGGGAGGATGCAAAATCAGCAGTGTGGATATCATCCACGTATATGCCACACGACCAAGCAGAATCCCCACCCAGCAGCCTGGTTAACAAAATGGCCAGAGCAGCAAAGGCGAAAGGCGTTCCTTTAATAATGGGCGCTGACGCAAATGCGCATCACCAAATCTGGGGTAGCTCCGACACAAACTACAGAGGTGAGTGTATCTTTGATTTTATACTTAAAAACAATCTAGAAATTGCGAATAGGGGGTCCGAACCTACCTTTGTTGTATCAAACAGACAGGAGGTTTTGGACATCACGCTAGTTAGCACACATCATGCACTTTTAATCGAGAATTGGAAAGTCTCAGATGACTGCTCCTTCTCCGACCACCGTTACCTGGTCTTCACTATTAGTAGGAAGAAGGTTTCGACCACAGTCTATAAAAATAGACGCAGAACGAATTGGGAGGAACAAAGCGTGTTTCTCACGAACGTAATTACGCATCCCTACGAAATTAGGGACACTAAGCACATTGAAAATGCTGTGAGAACAATCACAGATGCCTTTAAAGACGCAACTGATAGGTCATGTAAACCATCGGTCCAGCGCGTTAATCGAAAACCACGATGGTGGTCTAAAGAAATAGCCGAATCCCGCAAGATTTGCCGCAGGCTTTTCAACGAAGCAAAGATTACAGGAAACTGGTCACTCTACAAATCTTCGATGAACAAGTTCAAAAATCAGGTCAGAAACGCTAAACGTAAGTCATGGAAAGATTTTTGCAGTGGCATTGAAAATTTTTCTGAGACTAACAGACTGCGTAAAATACTGGCCAAACAAGCGCCTATTCCTGGATATATCCAAAAAACAGACGGCACATGGGCAACCAGTGCACAGGAATCACTGGAAGTCCTTATGGAAACCCACTTTCCAGGATGTCAATCCATTACGGAACGGCAACACAATTCCGTCCAATCTAGCCTTGTACCTCATACCGTAATCATTGATGCGGATAGGTTGCAATGGGCTATTAAAAGTTTCCATCCCTATAAGGCTCCAGGGCCGGATGGCATAATTCCCGCTGATCTTCAAATTAACCTGGATCTGGTAACACCATGGCTTTTAGCTATATATAAAGCCTGTCTATCCTGGTCTTACATTCCGGACCAATGGACAAAGTGTAATGTGATATTTATTCCCAAGGGAGGAAAAGTGTCACATGCGAGAGCAAAGGATTTCAGACCAATAAGTCTAACATCCTTTCTTCTCAAAACACTAGAAAGACTTATCGAAATCCACATAAGAATGACAATCAATAAGAATCTCCTTTCCCCGTCCCAACATGCTTACACAAAGGGCAAATCTGTTGAGACGGCACTGCACTCGCTCGTGGGCTACATAGAGAAGTCCTTGGAGCATAAAAAATACACTATGGTGGCCTTCATGGATATTGAAGGAGCACTTAATAATATTAATCAGCTGGCAATAACTCAATCTCTCACGGAGGTTGGGGT
Organism: Phasia obesa; assembly: GCA_949628195.1. Taxonomy (NCBI): domain Eukaryota; kingdom Metazoa; phylum Arthropoda; class Insecta; order Diptera; family Tachinidae; genus Phasia; species Phasia obesa. Next base: position 43,325,357 of record OX451219.1, read on the forward strand.
TGACCATTCAATCATCAGGTTTATAACAAATCTGTTAGGTTATAGGGAAATATCATCCTCATTTGGTTTAGTTAAAATCATCAAGATAGCAATAAGAGGCACCCCTCAAGGAGGGGTACTGTCTCCGTTGCTTTGGAATATAGCAATTAATAAGCTATTAATAAAATTGGATTCCATGTACTTCAAGACAATTGCATACGCAGATGATGTGTCGGTTGCAATTGCTGGAGCTCATGTTGATACAATGACACAAAGATTGGAAAAAGCATTCAAAGCAATCTGTTCCTGGGGGGATCAGAACGGGCTGGATGTGAATCCATCTAAAACGGAGCTTGTATTATTCTCAAGGAAATACAAGGTTCCAACCTTCAGACTACCTATATTAAATGGGGTAACATTAAATCTATCTGATAGCGCGAAATATCTAGGCATAATATTAGATAGTAAACTTTCCTGGAAAATGAATGTTCAGGCTAGAGCGTCCAAAGCTATGGCGGCAATATATGTATGTAAGAAAATCATTGGCACGACCTGGGGAATGAGCCCAAGGAATGTAAATTGGCTGCTTAAAGCAGTAATCAAGAAAATATTATTTTATGGTGCAACTGTCTGGTGGAGAGCACTAGATTTTAGGACAAACGTCTCTATTATAGAAAGGGTGTTGCGCACTATGGCGATCCTTATAACTGGAGCCATCAAGTCAACACCAACGAAGGCACTTTTTGCAATACTTAACTGGTTACCGGTAGATCTACTAGCCAGGTATGTGGCATTAAGGACAGCTGTTAGACTAAATGTTGTAGGTGCATGGAACCATAGATCATGGGGACATGCCAATCTTCTAGGAACAACGAATGTTATTCCTGAGCTCTTAGACTACTGCACCCCGTCACCCTTCTTCACACGAAGATTCCACTTTGATTTGACGGAGGGTTACTCTCTAACTCCCCGAACTTTACTGGTTTACACAGATGGTTCCAAAAAGGGAACGAGAGTGGGAGGTGGAGTCTATATAGAGGAGTTTGGAATTAGGATATGTTTCAGACTTCCGAATGACTGCAATGTCATACAAGCAGAAATATCTGCTATTAAAAAGGCGGCTAACTGGCTAAAGTACCACAGGATATCAGACAGAGATATCTGGATTTGTACTGATAGTAAAGCCGCTATCATGTCCCTTATAGGTGTGTATAGCACATCAAATCTTGTCCTTGAATGCCGGACATCCTTAAATGAGATGGCGGATAATTCGACAGTCACCCTTAAATGGGTGAGGGGACATGGGACTAATCAAGGCAACTGTGCTGCCGATGAACTAGCCAAGAAGGGAACACTATTGCACGATGATGCCATAGACATCTATTGTGGCATTCCCCTCTCAGCCTGTTTACACCGCATCAACTTTGCCCTTCACAACACAGCTCAGGCCAGATGGTCCAATGAGTCGATTTGCTCGATCGCAAGGACAATCTGGCCCTCGATGGACCAAAAGAAAACGGTCTCGCTATTTCGGCTCGCTATTTCACTGGGCATTGCTTATTTGGAGCCCATGCAAGCAGGATGGGTATCCCTTATAATGACTTCTGTAGAAGTTGCCAGGATGAAGAAGAGGAGGAAACGGTTGAATACCTTCTCTGTCATTGCCCTGCATTAGAACTCTGTCGCCTACAATACCTGGGACGACGATGTTTTGAAAGCCTCTCATGTGTTTCATCTCTGGAAGCAATCAGGATTAACTCCTTTTTAAGGAACTGTGGATGGTTTTCCAACCCTCTCCAAAACTGAAGTGACATAGTTGCTCATCGACATATGTCACGTCCAATAGTGCCTTCACGGCTAGCACCTTCCCACCTTCTACCCACTTCTTTCTCTAACTTCTCACTTCTTTTACTTCTTTCTCTAATTTCTCAGTCTAATTTTGTTTTCTATTTTCTCTGTCTATCCCTCCTCTTATCTGCAGGTATCACAAAGGGACCAACATAATGGACCCAAGTGAGCTATCTTATTCTCTTTCTTCCCTCTATACAAGCTGCCTGCTTAACCTAACCTAACCTAGGATGTAAAAAGGAACTTATTTAAATCTACTTGATCCCTCTTCATTTTCTCATTATTTAGATTGTTATTGTGTATGAATTTATAATATCACCCAATTTGTAATTTAATTTATTCTTTCTTAGAAGGAATAGAACGAACTCAAGCTTGACTACAAATTTCATATTATGTAAAAAATTTATTTTATAAAATAAAAGTGCCGAATGTTTAGTAATATTTTCTATAAAGTATGAATACTTTGTTGAAAGTTTGTCATTTGAGTAAATTATGTTTGTATTTGGTTTTTATTTTTCGGCATTTTAATGCCTCAAGGCAAAATATCTTATAAATGACAGCACTAGAATCAGATAAGTTATATTATTCAAAATATAACTATTACAGGAAGCTTAAACAATTACATTAAACAAAGTATATTAATGAACATATTAATATCACCTTATTAATACGGCTCTGTTTTACATTTGTTAATCACACTTTTCAAATTTACACACTACATATTTATAAGTCTTCAACAATATAAAGGCACAACTATAATGTATATAAGCTGGATTAAGCTAATGTCAAAAAATGAACGAAAAGTCTGTCAAATGCTTCTTCAATAAGTTAAAGACTTTCAGGTGGCTACAATGTACTTACGTGATTCTAGAAACTATTGACACAGTTGCACATTTGTTTATAATAATTATTTTTAAGGAAATTTACGAAAGAAAAATTTAAAATTTTGTTACTGGATCCATAACAAATACTAAAACTTATAGGATGTTCCGAAAGTGACGTATTATTTACGATTATGTCTATATTTCTTGAGCTGTAGGAGGACAACCACTTAAAATTTGCAGACAGTAATTAAAAGTAAACAAGTATAAAAGCTTTATAAACAAGTATACAAAATTGAACCTAAATATTAAAGGGTGTTCTGATAGTGACATGATTTGCATGTATATGTCCTAAGTTTTTAACTATAATAGGTACAATCTTGAAATTTTTACATGAGGGGTACTACTATGGCCACTATTAAAAATAGTTAAAATTAAAGGGTGCTCCCACAGTGACGTAATTTGCATGAATATGTCCTAATTTTAGAACCATAATAGGTAGACTCTTGAAATTATCAAGAAAGTAAATCTCAACGTCTGCCTATAAGGATTCAAGAAATAAGGCCATAAACATAAATTACATTATCCTTAGGGACACCTTTTATTATGTTTTATAGTACTTATTGTGGACATAGTAATATCAACAACGTTTAAATTTCAATTATAAGCTACGGTTCAAAAGACAAGGTATACAATAAATTTCTTTAACTATAAGGGCACCCTTTCATTTCCAACTTTATACTTGTTATAGTTGATATAATATTTTGCCATATAAGGCGTTTTGTTTTATTTAAATGATATATTATATAGAAATTTTATGAAAAATAAATAGTGTAAAAGGGATAAATTCTTTAAAATTATAAATTTTAAGTTTTACCATTTTTTGTAATCTTTTTTAGCATTTATTAGCATTATTTTAAACCAGATCCAGCTGCAAAACTATTTTTAGATCTGGTCACACTGGTCATACTATTAATGAATAAGTCAAAAAGTTTTATCACCATGCCCACAGCCAAACGTGTAAGAAGGGAAAAATGCAAAGCTTTATCCACTAAATTATGCCACATTATTCCACTGGCATAACTAAAAACAACAAATTATTATTATTTGTAAAATATGTTATTATTTATAAATTCCTATAGCAACTGAAGGAATACGTTAATGCTTTTTCTTTCATTAACAGCTTTGTTTGAACAATTAAACATTTTGATGTTTTTTAACACCGATGCCAACCATGCTCTTTTCGCGCTATTTTTAGCTCTTTTTGACTACCTTTCGAAATTTTTAACTTTAGCACTTTTTCAGAAAAAAAAGAGATAAAAAATTTAACTTAAAATAGCTCTTTTATACATTAAATGTAAAAAATATCATTTTTAATACCGTTTTTTATGAAGTTTGACTTTTGTTAAGCCAAAATGAGGGCTGACGTTATGAACAGTGTTTTAGCAAAAGCACCTTTCGTTTTTACGACGGCTAAAATAAAAACACAATAGCAATACATACTCTAAAATAATGCTTAAAATTTAGGATTAGGATTTATCAAAAAAATCATAACACAACACACAATTCACGTAATAATATAAAAATTACAAAAATAATTTCTTTAAAAGTAAACATACTTTAAAAAAAATTATGCTTAAAAAACAGGGATGCCATATTTTCAAAGACCAAGCAGTCAAAAAGAGCTAAAAATCGCTAATTTAAATTTTTTATTTTATTTTTTCAGTCTATTTTATTGGGCTGCACGCAAAATGACCATATGAAAAATAGCATAAATGAAAAATACCCCAAGAAATATTGGGTAATATTTCATTTGAAACGTAAACCAAAATTTTTGGGTTTTTTGGTCGTTTTTAGAGAATAATGCATTTTTATATTTTTATGTTTTACTGATAGATAGCCCAGTTTTGATAATAAGAGTGAAAAAGCATTGGCTTGTTTAAAAACAATATATTTTTAATAAAAAATCATCACTAATGATAAGTAGTTATAAAGATTAACTTAAATCGCAGAAGTGTTAACATTAAACATTTGTCACGATTTAAACTGCAAAAATAAGCTTAGTTTCTGTCTCTGCTTTTCCAACAAAAAAAAAAATTATAAATTTACAGAAAATATTTTGACATCACATATTTTGGTGCTGGTGCATGTTAGTAATCGAAATGGAACACAAACAGCAATTTTTGGAATTTTTGCCGGCCTGTCCAACTGTGTTCGCTTTTGAAAACTACTGGATACAATTTTGTGAGGAGGTAGCTGGGTATCTTAGTGCAAATATAGGATGCCTTTTCCTGTAAAAATATCTCAATTCTTAGAAAAAGTAGGGCAATAGTAGGAAAGTACCCAATTTTGCCGATTTAAAGGTTCATTAAAATAAATATGAAATAAAATACATGTGAATAAAAAAATAATAAAAGTACAATTAGTTTGCTAATATGAGTTGAAATTAATTATTTAAATTAATAAATTAATTATTATTTATGGGAAAAATTTTCATATTAGCAACTTATTTATAACAACATAACTAGAAATATTTACTAGTATAAAAGAAACAAAGTAGTTTGTAATTTTTCGCCAAAACAATTTACGTAAATAATCAGAAGCTTTTTAAAGACTGCCACTGCTACAACATTAAGGCCCATTATTATAACTTGCCTTTAAAGTACGTTTTAGTTAAATTATACTTTTGCTCAAGTGAGCGATAAAATGAACAATAAATATTTTTCGTTATTACAACTTCATTGTAAAATAAAATTAATATTTTTGAAAATATGGTAGTACAAGAAGAAACACCGACTACTTTTGACAAAATAAAATAAACGTAGTGGCAACATCATACCTTTAATTTATTAGTTTATTTTCAACAAACCACAAATTAGTTATCGGTGCAACAACCAAACGAAAATAATTTATATCCAACAAACGAGATCTGTTTTCCATTTTTATTTTTCAATGCCAAATTAAATTAACATGAATTTATTTTTCTTCATAGATTAGAAAATACGGCAACTTTACAGATGACAAAACATGGCAACTTCAAACTCTTATATCTGATGTTAAAAGTTAAAGGCAAGATGTTTTTCCCGTTAGTTTATTAGTCACTTCTAGCTTTAAATATACTTACAATAATGAAAAACTACTTATTTCCCTGATAAAATCCTAACTTCAACTAATGGCAAGTTATAATAATGGGCCTATATGTGATGTCAAAATATTTTCTGTAAATTTATAATTTTTTTTTTTGTTGGAAAAGCAGAGACAGAAACTAAGCTTATTTTTGCAGTTTAAATCGTGACAAATGTTTAATGTTAACACTTCTGCGATTTAAGTTAATCTTTATAACTACTTATCATTAGTGATGATTTTTTATTAAAAATATATTGTTTTTAAAACAAGCCAATGCTTTTTCACTCTTATTATCAAAACTGGGCTATCTATCAGTAAAACATAAAAATATAAAAATGCATTATTCTCTAAAAACGACCAAAAAACCCAAAATTTTTGGTTTACGTTTCAAATGAAATATTACCCAATATTTCTTGGGGTATTTTTCATTTATGCTATTTTTCATATGGTCATTTTGCGTGCAGCCCAATAAAATAGACTGAAAAAATAAAATAAAAAATTTAAATTAGCGATTTTTAGCTCTTTTTGACTTCTTGGTCTTTGAAAATATGGCATCCCTGTTTTTTAAGCATAATTTTTTTTAAAGTATGTTTACTTTTAAAGAAATTATTTTTGTAATTTTTATATTATTACGTGAATTGTGTGTTGTGTTATGATTTTTTTGATAAATCCTAATCCTAAATTTTAAGCATTATTTTAGAGTATGTATTGCTATTGTGTTTTTATTTTAGCCGTCGTAAAAACGAAAGGTGCTTTTGCTAAAATACTAGTAGCGTTTTTCTCAAATGAAAAACATACAAAGCTTTAAACTAGTCCTATAATTTTTGTTTAAATATGTACATACATATATATTTTTATTAGATATATGTATGTATATATGTATATAGAGTTTATATTAGTTTTAGCATATACAAAAATACCTATACTTTTTAATTTGTTCCTTATCCATTTTTCAAATGGCCTTTTTACTTTTTATGAGTCTTATATTCAAACCATTTTTAACAATTTGACCTGCTTGGATTGTTTAACTAAACCTATAAAGTCATGCAAACAAAACTTCTTAGAAGAGGGAGAGAAGTAAAAGTAAAGAATTGAAAAAAGAACAAACTAAAAAAGATAAGGGAAATCTGGGTTACAATTCCTTAAGCCCAATTTGAGTTAGAAATGTTTAATTTGTCAATTCGATGTTGTATTTTTGTTGAATCTTGTCTTCTTTTTCTTATCTTTGTTGCTCTTGCCTTGTTCTTTATTTATTATTTTGTTAATATACTATCGAAGTAATTGAAAGTATTTTTTTTAGTTGTAACTTTTTGGCTTAAGGACAAGACAATCCCCAGGTTTCTTATCATTCAATATTCTTCCTCTTATTGTTTTTGGCTTTTTGCATTTGTAATGTTAATTTTTAAGGAAAAATATTTAGTTTAGTTAAAAGTAAGACCAAGGAAAAAGGGAGAACCCATGAAATGAAAAAGAAATATAAATAAATTAAAAAGTTTTTACTAAATTGGAAACTTTTTATTGTAAAATTGTTTGGAAGTGGAATTGAAGTACTAAGTGTTGTTGGTTTAAATATTGTGAAACGAATATAAAAAAGAAAGCACCTTCACTTGTTTTAAAATAAAATGGATATGCCACTGGCAATTTAAGCCTCAATACTTACAACAATAGAGATTCCAAAGAAGAAACCACTGCCACTACTCTACTTATTTATTGTATAATTATGGTAGCTCAGCATCAAGAAAACGTTTTTTATAGACTAATTTTAACATAAAATCACAAAGAAGAAGTCGGAAAATGGAAAATAATTCACATTATATAATACGAGTATTATTTTATGTTATGTTAATTTCAGTTAATTTCTATTATTCTAGAAACCAACTGAATTACAAAACTTCAAATTAAAATAATTGCAGAATTTATTTTGAACACCCATCCATGCTCATAAGAATATATGAACATTTGTTTTAATATGAACTTTTAAAAGTAATTTTTATTTTAAAATGAAACTTTTATTTCCATAAAAAAAACTAATTAAATGTAACGTGCTTAGGTTGAAACTTTCCATATACATAATTTGTAACAAACAATTATATGTCCTTCTTATACTTGGACGCACAAAAAAGTTCACAAATTTAATACTACTAAAGGAGATTAAAAAGAAACAAACGCTAGCTTCTATAAAAATATGTTTAACTAAAAGCCATTAACGTTTAATAATGTATTTTATAGATGGTTGGTAGCGTACTAGGTCCATCAGTCTTGATGTTGCGGGTTCCATTACCGAGAAAGACTCTGGGTGTTTACTGCAGACAAGCAAAAAGCTTAGCAGAGGTACTGTTGTCTTTACTTTAATTAATTCGAATCATCAAAATCGAACACAAATATCGTTATGTCAATAAAAATCGAACTTTGCAATTTTTTGAAGATCTATAATTGACAATATTTTCTATAACTATTAAACACAATTTCGATAATTTTTTTCACGCAAAGAAAAAACATGGTTTAAAAAGAACGATATGGCTGTAGTCAAACCATACTTGTTGTTATATTAAAGCCATACTTTTGTCATAGCTGATAATAAAATTGTTAAAAATAACCAAAATTTTTTAAATTGAAACATATTTTAATAAAATATGACCATAATATAATAAAAAATTATTATATTGTGATTAAATATAAACATTATATGGTTAATTAAACAATAAAATATATAATGTATATTACAAACTATGAAATGTCATATGGGATATGCACGTTTGATTTAACACTTTTGATAATAAAATTTTTTATTTATTATTTTATTTATCAACGAATTCATGTAAAATATAAAGTGGTTTTTTAATACATATTCTCTTTTACTATAAAAAAAAAATTAAATGTGTATGTGTACAAATTCACAAAAAATAAAATTGTTTACAAATTTTTTATTATTTTAAAAAAGATAAATCAAACACGATTTGTTTGTCTAATTCTTTGTTTTTGGTCTTTCTTTGGTTACTTAAACTTAACATATTCCATTTATTATTAATATATTACTGTTAAAAAAGTGAAAAAAACCAATGTAGGGAGAAAACAAATAAACAAAAAATAGCTTTCATTGCTAACCGAAGGTTGGCTGAAGCAACAACAAATATAAGGTGGTAAATATTAAAGTAAAAACATTAAACTTACTTAAAACATTAAAGTGAGAAGCTTTAGGTAGTGATAGACTTCGTTCTTACCAACTGACGATTGATGATAAACACTACCCAAACTAGATAGATACGAAGAGCGCTGATTACGAGTGCTGTCTAGAAAATGCATTCCATTCTGCTAGTGAGAATAAAACCAAGCTTCAAATTATATCTGTATGTTAAAATATTATTAATAATCTATTATTTTGGAATACTTATAAAACTCTGGTTATGGTTTGAAGTTTACCAAAAACTGCATGGTTAAAATCGACCATATTGCAGTATTTGGACGCAGTAACCATTTAATGATGAAATTTTGACCAAAAATTGTTTATCGTCACCAAAGTAATTTTAAAAACAACTAAAATTTATTCATCGTAACTTTATATTGTTGCAGAGAACATAATGCGTTTCTTGTGACAATGTTTTTTTTGTAATTAAACATGTATTAACAAAACCAAATAAATAGCAATTCACAATTCTAAAACTATTTTAATGTTATGAACTATTTTAAAAAACATACAGTTTACAATTAAATAAAGTGATAACTTTTTATGTATGAACTTTTGTTAGCATGATTACATAACGTTGTTTTTTTATAAAAAAAAACGGTATATGAACGAATAAGGGACCTGAAATATAAAAAAGAGTGGTTTTAAGGAAAATGTTATCAATAAAGTGAAATTTGAAAAATATATGAAAAAATAAATTTTCTATTTTAACAGACTTTTTGTATTTTTTATAATAATACTATTTATTTTTGTTAGCCATAGAAAGAAGACAACGTCGTTAATTTTAACGAAAATGAAAAAAGTGAATTTTGTGTACTGATTACCAAGAAAAGTCTTGATAAATACTATGGTACTCTTAATCAGACATTTAGGTTGCCGATACACGGAAAATTTATTTTAATTAATTTTTGAATAAATTCAAATATAGATTTGTTCAAAACAGAATAAAAAACGTTCTCATTTAAACAAATAATTGAATCAATTAATTAAATTTTAATCTGAAACCACTAAAAACTGGGGTATTTTCGTTAGAAGTAGTATATAAAATTCATGGAATATAATTAAACGATCGGAGATGGAAGTACACGTGGTGGCTTAGGCTGTAGATATTGCAACCGAACAGGTACATCACATTTTGTACGAATATTTAGATAGAAAAAAGCTACCCGCGCGATAAAAGCCGTCATCGTAACTATGGCAAAAATCCGGTTATACTCTCTAGAGTAGGCACTTTGCTACTATTTTCTATTATATATTACTATTTTTGGTAAAATATTTGGATCAAACGAAGTAGTCATCTTTTAAACAAATGCCAATTTGTAGGGCTTTGAAAAATAAAAAGTGTATTATGTAACGTATTTACAACAGAGAAATAGGAGATGAAAAAATTACAATAAATGTTTGAAATTAGAAAACTGTTAAAAGCGGGATTTTTGTATAAAAAGCGGGACACAGAGTTGCATAATTAAAATCGCAAAAAACAACTTGTTTATAACATAAATCTATACATATATGTATATATGTATACATATATGTATAACATAACTGGTTTATAATTTATATGGAATAACATGTTATATACCAGAAAATAGTCTCATTTATCGTATTAAACCACTTATAACTTCTTTATGTCTTCGATGTACATAGGCTATAAGAATTTCAGCCAAGGAAAGTATTTAATTAAAAAAACATATAAGAAATAACAACTAGGAAACCTCAAACAATAAAAATAATTTTCGGAATATCTGCACCAATGCACAGAGGGGCCAAATGACCATTTTTCGCGGATTAATTAAAGTAAAAAATGCATGTATCGCATAAAATTCTACATCTCTAGGCTAAAAATTAATTTCAAATATGTAACTGTGCTTTTGTAGAGATGCGTTGAAATTAACCACTGTTTAAAAAATATATACTATTTACCACAAGTAATTTTTAAAAAGCAATGAATTCAATCATGCAACCATCAAATTTAGGTATTTAATAAAAAGTTTTGCTTAAATTTGTATTAAAAAAAATTGTGAAAAAGTCTTTGTTTTTACTCTTTATGTTAGAAAGACAAAAAGTAAATGGATTATCTCAGTTTAAGTGGACAAATATTTTAATTTAATTTTAAATAATAATTTAATTTTAAATTTGGCTGCACATAAAAACTTATGTGCGAACTAGAAACACCCTCATGCGTTGAGTTTACGAACAAAAAGCACTTTGCGGCATACTGCCGAAATGATCATTTGCTTCTTACTCATGTTCGATGTAAATTTTAGTTTTTTTCTGCTACTTTTCATTCATGTGTGAGAGACTAAAAGATATTTTGTGTTTGTTTATTTATGAGTGAGAAGATCTATTTTTTTCCTTTCTATACAAAAGTGAATAAATGAGAAAATATTTTGCCTACCACGGTTCAGTGTTGGGATCTGACAATGTTTAAATTGTACCGCACCAATGATGAAATTGTACCAACTTTTGTCATTTAGTAAAAACACACAAACAAAACCTTGATTCCTTAAATTTCTGTTTTTGTGTGGCTTATTTACTAACAATTATTTTCCAAAATACTTAGGTATTTTTTAAGCAGAAGGCTTCCTTATGAACTTCCTTCCAGCAAGTGCTTGAAACTCCACCAAAGTAACTGGAAATCCGATAGAGTATGACTTTAATTATTTTTGGGAATAATTGAACAGTCGTCTAATTACAAAAAAGACATTACGATTTCTCAGTAGAAAAATGGAAAAATATATCAGCCGAATACTACCGGAAACAGAGGCGATGCAAAAACTATCAAATGCTGTAGTTCAGTAAAGAGGCCTTACAAACTAAATTACCTATTACTTATACAGAAAGGGGCTATCAAAGTAAATAATAAAAACCCTAAACGTAAATCAAGAATTTTGCAATCAGGGTTGTCAGATATGGCGAATTCTCGCCAAACGAGGCGATTTTCAATCTTATTTGGCGATTAAAGTTGTTGGCGATTTTTCTTTTACTTTTAGACAACATTGAAAACTGAAATAAGGAATGTTGAAATGGATAACAAAGAAATTAAAGTTTTAAATGTAAATTGTTTGTCATATTTAAATATGGAAACCGGCAACTTTCTTTAAAGTTTACAAACATCTTTTGATTTTAAAATGTTGCAATTCCTTATCACAAATTTTCTTGTTTTCAAAAATTTTTATAAATCATAACATAATTTGAATACTTATCAACCACAAAAGAAAATATTAGCTTTTGTTTTAGAAAAATTATAAAAAATATGATATTCTTTCTACATTAGCTTTGTACTTGATGTGCTGGTAATTCCAATGATTTTTTTATATTTATTTTTACATACAAAGGAAGTTTCGAAGTAAGGATTAAGTTCGTTTTATTCTCTCTAAGTTGAAAGAATTTTTTTTACAAATTAGGTGATTAATTTTAAGCAAAATTGGATTTTTTAATTTATATGCTTTTAATTACTGAATACTGAATGATTGATTTCAATAATGAATTCAACCAAAACTCGGCAATGAAACACATGCTATAAATTTTATGAATTTAAAAAGTGCATGTGGAACACATCTGTTGATCTTTAGTAATGTTGAATAAAGTTAATTCCTATAAAACATATTCTTAATAAGAACACGGTGAAAAATACCTTAAGGACGGGTATGTTTAGGTCTCCATTTATTATAATAACAACTATTTTTTTATTGTCTTAAGTAAAAATTTTACTTTTCTCGTGTTCACAAATTGTTTTAAATAAGTAAGTCGATTGTACCAAATTTAGTACAATTGTACAACTCATCCCATCACTGCCACGGTTGCCAGATTTTTTTTTCTCTCTCCCCTAAAAGCAAATAAAAAAACCTCTAAAAACAAGTTTTTTTTTTTAATTTCCCTAAAATAATTTTTCTTGATTACATAAATAAATTTTTTTCTGTAATTTGCAAAATATAAAATCAAATTAATTAAATAAAAAAATCCTCTAAATTAATCCCAATTTTAACAAAAATCCCCCAAAACAAAAATTTTAAGTGTTTAAGTTGTCATTACATTAAATTATGTATTATAAATATAGAAGGAGTATGAAGGACTTCTAAAAGGCCTCTTTACTCCTTCTTTTGGAGGCACAAGCCGTTCTGTTTTTTTTTTTTTTTTTGTATTTTTAAGCAATTTTAATTAATTTTATTTTTAATGAAATATTAAAATTTTTTGGGATTCGAACCGTCAACCTCCAGCCTGATAGACCATCACACTGCCAATTAGTCTATCGAGCCATCTTAATTTCAAGCAGCAATTCAATAAAATTTTGTGTTTTATAAATAAGAAATCTAAAATTATAAAATTATGTATTTGTCATACAAAATAAGTACACATTCCTAATTCCCTACTAAGAGAAGCAAAGTAGGAATATGTACGGGATCTTTTAGAAGAAGGAGACAAGGCCTTCTAAAAGCCTTTTTTGGAACGCACACAAAAATGAGGATTGTATCCGAGAGAAGGTCTAAGCATGCCTTATAGAAGACCTTTATGTAAAACAGCATTAATGAGAAGAAGCTAATTTATCATCATGAATGATATGGATATTTCTTGTCGTTCATTAATTAGGTATTAATGCAAAAAAAAAGTAGTTACACACATTCAAGTGTGATCATAGACAGAAAATTTTGTGTTGTTCGTCTATGAAAATTAAATATAAAATTTTTTAAATCTTCTCAACCCTGCTTTGCGGCTTCTGCTAACACTCTTATTGTTGTTATAAGACGGGATACGTGCGTGTGTATACCACTTCATAGTAGTTATCTTATATCTAGAAAATAAATAACAATAGCGACACGTTCTAAATTTTTGTTTCACATTTATTTTCCCTGTGATATATGTACAACACGGATGAACACGGTTGTTAAAATATTTTCACCTAAATCGATGAGGAGAGTAGAAAAATACTCTTTTTAAAGGCAATGTGGTAACTTTTTTAAGGCAAGCCTCAAAAAATGTGTAATGATAACAGCTTATTTATAATTCGTCACTCTCTCTTTTGATCTAGTTTGTCGACAGCGGTTCAATTGTAATTGAAGCCAATTTTAATACGAATGAATGATTTCCTATTCTTGTCCGAATATAAATACCAGCTATTCTGTGTTTTTGTGATCGTCGTCTGTGTGTTTTTGTTTGTATTGTTTGTGTTTTGCTGGTGTATCACAGCCTACTGCGATCTGTGGGCTTTCTACTTGTGTTTGCTAACTCTTCCACTATAGTTTTTTTTAATTTAACTGCAAAAAAAACTATTTAAAAATTCCGTAAAATCGAATGAATTTTCCTTTGTTTTTCCTTTTCTTTTCTTTAATGACTACTAAAATAAAGCATTTCCCTCACTAACACTTTTTAGATTAAAATCTAAAGAATTTTTTTAACAAAAAACCAAAGCTAATACACGTGCTGCAGTATCTTAAATTAAAAACTTGATCTATTTCAAAACATTGGACCAATGCAGCAGCCACCATGCCAACTTTATATAATTTGGTAAGTTATAGCCAAGACCTCTTCAATATTAAAAACACAGTTTTAATTAACATAAATGGTGAATGCCCAGTGTATAAATTAAATTAGATGTCTTTTAATAGCAAAATGCTGTTTAATTTTTCCAATTTAAGAAATTATTATTCTTTCTTTTAGGATAAAAAACAGTAAAATCAATGAAAAACATAAAACACACACTTTCGTATTATTATAAAGTGTATACTTTTAGTATAAAAAGTATACACTTTAATTTACATGCATGCGAAGTTATCAGGGACCATAAACAATAGTTATCAACAAAATAATTCATGCAAAAAAAAAACCGACTTCAAAACAGACAAACTTAAAATCATGTTTCTTTAAGACGGTAACTATTGCGACACCCTATAATTTCCGAATTCAAATTTTATACTAGTTATAGCGGTCGTAGCAATACAGGTTCATTGTAAATTTCAACCGTCTGTCTGTAACGGTTTAAAAGTTTTGTCATATACATCTAATTACATAAACTATTGCGACACCCTGTAATTTATAATTTTAAATATTTATACTTATTATAACAGATATAGTAATGGACATTCTGTCTAATTGTTAAGTGTTTATCAATAACTGTTTAAAAGATATGGTCATATATATCAAATGACGTCACCTATTGGGACACCCTTTAAATTCAAATTTTAATATAAATACTTTTTAAGGAGGACTTTGTCATACAGATTCTTTTTAAATTTTAACTTTGTGTCCATATACATCAAATTACATCAACTATTGGGACACCCTTTAATTTCCAATTTTAAATATTTATACTTGTTGTTACACCAGACATAGTAGTGAACATTCTGTCTATTTTTCAAGTGTTTGTCTATAACGGGTCCAAAGATGAGGACATAATGGTCAAATTACATCAAAAATGGGGACACCCTTTAATTTATAGATCCAAATTTTATACTTGTTGTAATAGCGGACTAAGCAATATAGGTTCTTTGTAAATTTCAACTGTCTATCTATAACAGTTGAAAAGTTTGGCCATATATATTACTTTTACATTAACTATTGGGACACCCTTTAATTTCCAAATTCATATTTTACACTTGTTATTTTAGCGGACTTAGCAATACAAGTTCTTTGTAAATTTCAACTGTCTGTCTATAACGGTTCAAAAGTTTGGCCATATATATATCAAAATAAATCAACTAATGGGACACCCTTTAATTTCTAAATTTAAATATTTATACTTATTATTACAGACATAGTAACGAACATTCTGTGCAACTTTCAAGTGTTTGTCTATAACGGTTCAAAAGATAGGAGAATAAAGGTGAAATTAAGTCACCTATGGGGTCACCCTTTAATTTTTAATTTTATTTTTTAATTACTTTTTATTATTGGGAGCTACAGTGATACGCACTTTTTTTTAATTTTAAATTGGTGACCTATAAAGTTCATAATACACGTAAAAAACATGTATGTTGTATGGGGACACCCTTTAATTCTTAAACTTTTGAACTTCTTTTAAAATGGGACCAATCTGTAGCCATAACCTTTCTAATAATGCAAAAATTTTGAAAATCGGTTCAGAAATGATCGAGTTATGAAGGCACAAACATACAAAAAAAAAAAAAAAAAAAAAAAAAAAAAAAAGCAACACACAGACGAATTGATAACCTCCTTCTTTTTTTGAAGTCGGTTAAAAAACAAAAAATTAAACTCAAAAACAATAGTTATCAAAAAAAAAATAAACGCAAAAACTCTTTATGATAGACTCAACGGAGATCTGTACTGTCATATATCAATAGATTTGTAATGACGAGCTCTTTTAGAATCTATGGTGATCTTAAAAATTCGATCTCAACTCCTTAGTTAACAGTTATTTTTCAACGTAAAACTAAAAACTCAAATGAAAAGAATTTTATTTTGCCGTCATAAAATAAAATATTTTTGCGGAGTTTTATTTTTTTTCCGTCAGAAAATAAAACTCAATTTGGTTAATTACATAATGTTTTTTGTGGACAAATATAAAAGGATGCCGCTCAATATCAATTTAAGAGCATAAAATGCTCTATCCATGCTTCCCTGGGTAGCAGGAACAAACTTTTGACTTTTTTTTGTCAATTTATATAAGTATGGATAATCTATTTTTTTCCTCCCAGAGAAAAAATTATCAATTTCCAAGAAAACTTTTTTTTAACCACATAGTCATTTTTTTTCGCTTTCTTGTTTAGCTCTAAAAGCGATGTATGAGATGTGTCACAAAAATCCGGCTAAAATCGTTAATCAAACAGTAAGAAATTAAAAACCTACATTATTTAAATGACGATTTATTCAACTGAAATGCAAGGTGATTGTGTTGGTTATCAATTTACATAAAATGAGTTTTATTTTTTGACGAAAAAAAAAACTCCTAAAAAGTTTTATTTTTTCACGGAAAATTAAAATTTTTAAAATTTTAAAATAACTGTTATAAAATAATTTTTTTAAAACGATAACTGTTATTTACGGTCCCTGGAATTTATAAATTTCAATAATATAGACTTTCAAATATCATAAATGAATACTCCCTCAAAAAGGTCATGCATTATATCGAGTAGTGGATTTTCAGTAAAATTGAATGATGGTATTGAATATTGATTGAATATTGTTTCACCTCTTATACCAGTAGTTTGGGAATCTTCCTTTTTTATATCAAAATCATTTATCATTTTAAATTCACTGTCGTAGTCCATAAACATTTTTTAACATTACTAAAGGCAAGATAACAGATTTTACTGCATAACATTTTTAACCAATATGAACTCCTTAATAGAATCTTCAATTTCAAAAGCATATTTTCTGTATTATTGCAAATTAAATCGGTACGGGGAAATAATACACTAATGCAAATATCAGTTTGTATATTTGGTGATTGGCGCTTTAGCCTTTCATTTTTGAAACGAGTAGCTCTTATATGTCTTCTAAAAGTTTCTAATAAAGAAAAAGACTTATTTTAAGGCTCAATAAAAGTAAACTAGATAAACTTTGAAATGTAGTGATCTAAAAACCATTTGCAAACAAAACAAGCTGCCATTTTTTAAATCACCACCTATTTAAAAATACCTAAAACATCAAAAAATTAATTAGAAGCCTTTAATTATGCCGTGTTGGTATTAACCACTATGCAAGATATCAATCACGACAACTTTCGCCCAAAAATCTAGCTTTGTGCAAAAGTTAAGACTAGTACTCGCTATTGGGGAACCCAGAAATAAAACAAATTGGAATTGGAGGAAGACTTATCCAGTGATTAAGTTAACACAGCACTCTTTAGCTTTTATAACACTTACTTACCTTTTTAAATAACTTCACAAATGTTTCTCTTAAATAAAACACAAAAACTCTTAAGATGAAAATTCTTAATTTAAAAAAAAATATTGTCTGTTCTGTCTGAAAAAAGGGTTTTGACACCTAAGCCAATGAGCTATTTTTTTTTTGCAGACATATTTATATTGCAGACATATTTATAGAATATTTTGTTTAAATAAAAATTAAAAGGTAGAGATTTTGATATAAGGGGTAAAAAGTAAAACTATTATTTCCGTAAAATGTAGACTACTGAAATTTGCATACAAGTTGTATTACTCTGGTCGCTTTTACAACAAATATAAAAAGTTATAGGGTGTTCCGAAAGTGGAAATTGAAATTTGAACACAGTAATTAACATTATGTAAATAAGTATAAAAAAAGTTTTCCAATAGTATTATGATTTTTATGTACATATATTGTAGGTCCCTATTTTTTTAACGATAATAGGTAGACTCTTGAAATTATTACAGCCTCTATTACAAGTAGTAAAAAATTAAAGGGTGTTCCGCCAGTGACCGTAACAGGTAGTCTCTTGATATTTTTATAGGAAATGTATTACCTTGGCCGTTAAAATAACAATTTCTTTTATTTATTTCGCAACTATGATTTTTTTCACTGTAAATTTACAGTTTGTATACAATTTTGTTGTTGTCTTATTTTTGAACCGGAAACAGAGTATATCTGTATAAATTTGTTCCCTGTAATAAGTACAAAAATTAAATCAAAAATTAAAGGATGTTTCGATAGGCTGAAATTTAAAATGTACACAGAATATATTTTACAATATCTAGTGTAACAACAAGTAAGAAAAATAATTAAAAATTAAAGGGTGTTCTCTTGACGCTGCGAGTTGGCCATCTCTTCTAAACATTATAGGCAGATACCTGATATTTACTTGGGGTATTTTGTAATATTCTCTAATATAAAAAATAATTAAAAATTAAAGGGTGCCTCATAGCCTCATAAGATGTGAAGAAATCAAAAACTAGTATGTACTTTTAAAATTATATATTGGAGATAGTTCGGAACTCTGCGTGTGTGAGTTTGAATCGCACTTGAATGATTTATTTATGTATATTACATTTATCTGAATTATCTTTCATTTAATAAAATAGTAACTCATTTCCGTCTGTCTCTCTGCTTTTATTTTAACAAAATTTTGTGAGGACATCCCTAAGAATCCTGATCCCAATATAGGATACTTTTTTCTGTAAGCATCATCTATTTAACCAACCAAACCCAGATAAAGAAATACAAGAAAACTTGTATTCAATTATCAGTGGTCAGTTGGTGAGAACGAAGTCTACCACTACCTTAAGCTTCCCTCTAAAACACTACCCTAAGTAGATTAAATACAAGAGTGCTGATGACGGACGTGGCTGTCTAGAAAATGTGCATTCCGCTCGTGCTGGTGTCTAAAAATTAAATTTTCCCAATTGTTCTTTAATATTATCACCTAATTTGTAATTTAATTAATTTTTTCTTAGAGAGAATAAAAACGAACTTAAACTTGATTATAAAATTTCATTGTATGTAATACATAAACAGTTAGACTAATAATAATTAAAATTTTCAAAAATAAATAATTAAAATTATAAATTAAAGGGTGACCCAATAGCTAATGGAATATGAAATGGATGGAACCGTTAGACAAGTCCTTAAATTAAAATCATAATTAAAGGGTGTCCCAATAAGTGACGATATTTGACATGTATGGCCCTATCTTTGGAACGATTTTAGGCAGACACACAAGCAATAATAAGTTTAAAAACTTGACAACGCTGGGTCAGAAACTGGTTTGTACTTTGAATGCAAAAAAACATCGCTCTTTATATACACACGCAAACTTATCTCATTTATGCTCTTTTGCATTTTTTGGTTGCCTTTTGGGCATGCAAAAGAAAAACTACTAAGAAACTGACGAAATGCATTGTTTATCTTTAACAGCTAATTTTTCGAAATTTTGGTTTTGAGTCATAAACCAAAGTTAGCTAAACAAAAGTTGTGATGCTACATGGCCGCTTTTATGAATACTTAAAAAAGCTGTGTCATCAGCAAATGTTGATGTGGGGACTTGGGTGCTAATTATTGTGTACAGTAAATATTAAATGGGTCCCAAAATACTACCTGGACGAACTCCGGCTTCAATGCTTCAGCACATTATCAAAAATTAAAAATCTACTTTTAGTAAAATCTTTCGATCCGTTAAAGCTTTCAGACAAGTTCAGTTGTGCCTTATATATAAGGCCTTATCGAATGCTTGAGTAACGTCGATAAAAGATGCAGAGCAGGATTTTCTTTCTTCAAAGGTCTTTTTAACTACATTTACTAATCTGTGTGTTCGTTGGATCGTACTTTGTTGTTTTCTGAAGCCGAATTGATGGTTCGGAATAAATCCTTTAGCGCTAAGAATTAGATTAACATTAATTATTAATATTCTTTCCAACAGCTTTGATATGTAAGGCTTATCGGTCAGTATGTTTCTACTTTTGTGTGGTCTTATCCTGACTTAGGAAGTATAGTAATCAAAGGGACCTTCGGTAGCATATCTTGACCAGTCTCCACAAGAAGTTCACAAGGGAGGCTTACGTACGACTGGTCTTTTAAGGTTTCTTCATGAACGCCATAATGCAAAATCGGATTGTGTAGTTGCGTCGAGGTCTTCCAAGTAATTTTTCTGACACACTTCGAGTTTTTCTTTTTTCAGGTAAGAGCTCTAGACATCTACAGGATAAATTTAATTGTATCTATCTAGTTGTCGGATCAGCGCAGCAAAGCCTAAAATAAAAATATTTGTTATGTCCAGCCAGAGCTAGACAAAAAAAGATGTATGTTTCACGGTTGCTTCTATCATTTGCGGGTCATCCCTCTAATATTCGGATGAGAGAAGAAATGTCCCTCCTTCTTAGACGAATGTAACCACGTTCATTTAGCATGTTGCGGGCCAGCGGTTTGGATGTGTTTCAAGATTCTGTAAATACGTACCTTCATATTTCTCTATTTCTGTTCGAGTTTTTGATGTACCAGGGAGCAACTGCGATCATCCGTGGAATCTTATTTTGGCGCCTTTGGATTTTTTCTATATTGCTAGCTGAGGCAGTGCCCCATAATTGAATGCCATAACACCAAATTGGTTTTAAAATTGACTTGTACAATAAAAGTTTGCAATCTAGCACTAGAGTAGAATTTCTGCCGATAAGCCAGTTTAGTTGGACTGCTTTTAACTTCATTTGTGTTAACTTTGATTCTATGTGGCGTTTTCAAGTAAGGCGCCGATCAAGATGTATGCCGAGAAATTTCACATCTGGAAGCTGATGTATCATTTGGTTATTTATGTGAATAGGGGGGCACGATTCCCTACGCAGTGTAAAAGTTATGTGAGTGCATTTTTGTTCATTGACCTTAATTTTCCATTTCTTCAACCACTTTTCTAAAATTAATGTGTGGACTTGTAAATATCGCGATGCTACTTCGGGATTTTCGTATGCTTAAAAAATCTGTGTCGTCAGCAAATGTCGATGTGTGTACTCGGTCACTAGTTGGCATATCCGAAGTATACAACAAGTATAAAATCGGCCCCAATATTCTACCCTGAGGAACACCGGCTTCAATTGGCTCAGGTAAGCTTAAAAAATTGCCTTCTTTAACAATAAATTTCCGATCAGTTAAATAACTATCTAACAGCTTGTATAAGTTTGCAGGCAAATACAATTTTAACTTGTATTTTAGGACATCGTGCCATACCTAATCGAATGCTTGGGAAACGTCGATAAAAAGCGCAGAGTTGTATTTTTTTTTTCAAAGATCTTCTTAATTACGTTAACTAACCTGTGAGTTTGTTCGATTGTACTATGTTTTTTTCTGAAGCCAAATTGATGGTTCGGAATACATCCTTTGTCGATTAGAATGGGATTCAGCTTATTTATTAACATCCTCTCAAACAGCTTTGACATATTTGATACAAGACTTATAGGGCTGCATGATTCAACTTTTGTGTGGTCTTTTCCTGGTTTAGGAATCATAGTTATTAACGAAACCTTCCAACCGGAAAGAAAGTACTCAAGGCGTAAAATGACGTTAAATATAAAAAGAATAATTTTTTGAGCTGTATGGGGCAACTCAAATAACATCTTGTTACTGGTTTTATCAAAGCCAGTTGCTTTCTTGGTGTTTAAATCTGTTATTACCCTTTCAATGTCACTAAAATGAAATCTTAAGGGTACTGCAGCACTAGCTTCGGCAGTTGGCAAATCAACTGCATCAGTCAATACATTTGGATTAAAGACCTTTTTCAAATGTTCAACAAATAATTTGCTTTTTTCGATATCATTCCTTGCCCAGCCTCCAGACGAAGTTCGCAAGGAGGCTTAATACTACTGGTCTTTTAAGGTTTCTACACGCACGCCATAATGAATAATCTGATTGAGGAGTTGGGCCAAGGTCTTTTAAATAGTTTTTTAGAGATGCTGCTCTTCGGGATTCTAGTAAATCTTTTAGCCGTTTCGTACATTCTTTAAGTCTGCTTTTAAGTTGAGGAGATCTGTGCGATTGCTACTCTCTGCGAATTTTTCTTTTATCAGCCAAGAGCCTCTCGACGTCAACAGAATAGATTTGGTTGTGTCTTATTAGTTGTCGGGTTACTGTTGCGTGTTGAGCAGCTAATTTAAGGTTTTGATCAAAATCAGTAAGACTCTTCATCTTCTGGAGTTCTTAGCGGGATATTTTCCGAACAATGAGTACTGAGATATTTTTTATATTTCAACCAATTTATGCTTGTGATAGTTCTTGGTGACACGATATTTTGCTGATTCCATATATAGACAATTGTGGGTGAATGATCTGAGGATAATTCAAGTGGCGCTTCAACTTCCATCATTTCTTTTGAAATACCTTTAGTTACGCCATAATGAATAACATCAGGTATTTTTTGAAGATTTGAAGAAATCCCTGTATTGACTCTCTGATATTTGAAACATAGAAGGTGAATAGATCGAAGAAATAACAAAGCTTTGATGAAATTCCTTAATGCGGATGTTTGTTGCTTGATTTATAATGATAATGTTTGATTCCAGCCTTTATGATTATTGCTGAACCACCACATGCTCTGCCACGGGGGTCTTTGATGTCATATAAGATATATTTATAGCCTGCAACATAGTAGATTGCATGCATACCATTTCTTGTATCATGCTGTTCATAGAGCTCATAAAACTGTTTAACGAATGCACTAATATCTCGATGCTTGTTTCGAGACGATTAAAATTACCAGTGGTGTTTGTTGTTTAGGATGCGATTGTAAATTTGGAGTAGTATTAGTTGTCGGTGTCGCTTTGTGCACTGAAATATGGTTGGATTTTAACATATCCACGTATGAAACATGTTTGGTTGTTGGTTGATGTAAGTGGTTTGAACGACTTGGGTGCCGTTTCAGGTTCACTTGCTTCTCTATCTAATATAGCAAAACGATTTTGGGAATTTATTCCGTTAGAGTCCTTTTCTTTGTGTACTTTCGACTTTGGTGCTAACTGCGAAGATTTAGGGCTTCGACCTCTTTTCATTACAGTCAGGTATCTATCCATGCCCACTTGAGTCTTGGGTTTTTGGGCACTGTCCATTATTGTTTTGGTCGTACTGTATTCAGAAGACGACGACGATTTATTCACATTTATTTTATTATCACTACTTGGCACCAACGGTGAACATGAACGTGTGCGCAGCATTTAAAAACACATCAGTTTTTTTGTTATTATTTATTTTTTTGTTTTCACTATTTTCATCTGCTATTTTGAAAATGTGTCAAACAATACACGATCTATTGAAGTAATTAGTCGTGATCCCCAAAACGTATGCTTAGCGTTGTAGTCGCCTGATGCTAGTGATTTGTAGAAGTCGCTATATTGACTGTCTGATATTTGAAATCTATGAGGTGAAAAAATCTAAAAAAATAAAGACGTTTTGATGAAATTCTTCAATACAGATGTTGTTTGGTTGAAAGTAGTTCTTACAAAATTCACAAAGTAAATGATGTTTAATTCGAACCTTCATTAGTATTGCTGAACCATGGTCTGACTGTTAAGTGAGTCTCTGAAACCAGTATGACATCAATTTTTTTGTTTTTAAGGAAGTACTCGGGTACGTTTCTGGGTTGGTGAAAGCCGTTTCCGTTCCAGAAACATATTTTTAAACAGTTCAAGGTTTGTTAAATACCGCCTGCAACATCGCAGATTGCATACGTACCCTTTCTTGCATGATGCTGCTCTTAGAGCTCATAAAACTGTTCAACCAGATGGTATTTGTTATTTAGGTTCTGTGAGCAGATTTGAGTAATTTGATAATTAGTTGTCGGTGTCGCTTTATGTACTGATATTTTATTAGTTTTTAACATATCCGCATATAAAACATATTGGGTTGTTGGTTGGGCTAACTGAGGATAATGAGCATTTGCTCGATATTGCTGCTGGAGGAGTATTTAGTTTTTGAGTCGACTTGCTCACCATAGAAAAAACTGTACGGCTTCTGTAGTTAGCTACATTTTTCAACCTTCGAGTCATCCTTTGATTTGTCGCATTGAGCGGAACAATGTACACAAGCTTATTTTGTTCTCCCAGGAGAAACAAAAATTAACAAGTGTTGCCAAAAGGTTTGCACAAGCAATTGCATAATTAGTCTTCTATATATATAAGTTTGGAACGAGTACATGCGTTGGAAAAGTCTACTTTCGCTGATGGTTTATAAAAAAACATGGAAAATTTTCTACGAATATATATAAAATGTATATTTTTTTTCTTATGAGAATTACATTTTGTCGGCTTGATTTAATTTTTAATGCAAAGACGTAAACGTATGTTTACGTATTGTCCAGCAACGCGGGCAGGGTTACTCTAGTTATTTATAAAAATACTTGGAAATTTAAATATTAACTGCATAAGTGCGATTAAATTAGTGACAAAGTGTCAATATTTGTATGAATTAAGTTCTTCGAAATTTTTGTATGTGTAAATGTAATCTGTTAATTTTAAATGAAACAATTTCATGTTTAATACTGATTATATCTTATCAAATTGACATTAACGTTAATTAACTTATTTATAATTCAAAAGGTTATATAAAACAGTAAAATACACAGAATTAAATATAATTTTCTTTCTGCGCGTTTTATTTAATATGCATAAATAAATTAAGGTTATTACAATCGGATTTTACTAAAACTTTTAAGCTATTTTTCTGCTTTGCATACAAATTATATAGATATTTCCAAATGCTAAGTGAAGTAAGGTAGCTATAGCTGCGTCTTTTTTATACATTTATTTTCTTCCATTTGTTTACGCTAAATTAAGTTTAGGGATTTTTGGGATAAATGTTCAAACTTTCTCAATTTGTTTCCAATAAACTTTATTAAATACAAATGTTTTATTACATGTTTAGTTTCCTCGCAAACAAATACATGTCATGGTTATAAACTTGCATCTGTTGATATGAAAGAAAAAAATGTTAAGTGGGTGTATTTATTTAAATTGGAAAATCAAGTCTAAAATTGATTTAAGAGGATTGAGTAAATGAAAGATATCTATTATTAAAGAAATCAAGAAGACCATTTCTGTGGTGGCTGCTCCTTTTGGTTTTTGTGCTTCGTTTTGCTACATTTCACCTGTTAGCTGCGAATAACGTAATCTTCCTACTCAGGCAAATGAATTCGAGACGTGTACAGCAAGAAAATATTTCAGTGAAAGTTGTTGTGGTAAAAATCTAAATTTAAATTTAAACATTAATATAAATAAAATCCCTTAACCTACGTAACGTATTTAAATTAAATACTAACGTCTTTTTACTTTATCATACATAGTATAGTTAAAGTAAACTAATCATGAACAAAAATTAATGTTGGGATTACAACTGATCTTTACGTTTTGAGGTCTCCTGAATCCATTTTGAATATTTTCGCATTGATTTCTTTTGATGTGTCTACCACTTTTTTGTGAAGACTCTACAAATCATACCGTTTGAAATGAAATTCTGTATGTACCTTTGGTATATGGATATGAAGAGCTGAATAGTTTTTGGGCATAATCAGGGGGATAATTAGTTTAGTTGACTCCCCAAACCAAAAAAAAATTTTTTTTTTCGATTTATGTAATATATCAATAAAAATATCTATTTCCATGGGTTATGATATATTTCATTTAAAGAATTGGTTTATGACAAACAAAAAAACGATTTTGATAAAATTTGAGTTGTTACTGTTTATGTTATGTTTATGATTTAATGTAAGTATAGTAATTAGTTTTTACAAGTGTATTCTCTACTATTGACACATTTACAAGAAAATAAAAAATAACTAAATCTCTATATACATAAAAATGACGTGTATCTTCGTGATCGCTAAACTAAAAAGCTACTGGACCGATTTTGACCAAACTTAATATACATGTTCTATGCGGCGTGAGTAGTGTTTCTGGGTAGTTTGAAGTTCGTCCGACATGCGATATGGCGCAGTATTTAGGTTTTTATTTGTATTTTTGCACCGTAAAGCGGGATTTTTTAAACACTCTACAGAACTCTACAATATACTAGAATCTTATATGCATTTCAGAATTATATCCAGGGATTTGTAGCTTGAGATAAAGTAAATATATAAACCATATCTCAAGCAATATAAAAATAAATTAGGTGTGGATTACTTTAAAAAAAAATCGAAAAAAATGTTGTCAGGACGCCCACGACGTGGCGGGCACAGTTAGTTTAATAATAAAGGCTTTAAGATAATTATCTGCTATTTTTTGTTCCATGTGAATAAAAAAAATTACTTAACAAGTAAAATTTATTTAGTGCAACTTGAGTCCAAAAAGTTAAATTTTAGAAGAGATCGATCTTCTAACTGCCACAATAAGTTCAAATCTCGTTGGTCAATTATTTCCTTCACATAATTATCTTCATTGCAAAGCTCTTGCTCTATCCTTGCTGACTGAGAATGTCTATAATTAACAGGACAATTAAAATTCTCAAAACAAGTAAGGCTTTTTAGCCTTTTCAACTACAAGAAGTGTAAGTTGATGAGATCCTGTGGCGTTTGCACAGCACAAAAAAGTTTCTCGCTGCTTTTCAGCTTTTGCACCAGGAGCTATTATTTCTAATGAAGACACGTATATCTTTTGTGGCAACAAATTCAAAAACAATCCGGATACGTCATCGTTATAAAGCTGGTCATTGGCTAATCGCAGTTATTCAATATTAGCTTTCAGTTTAATTTTGAAAGGATCCACCAAGTGGGGCTGTGAATAAAGTTTTCCTCCATATATTTGAAGCAAGCGAACGCCGTGTATCTTAAAGTTTTGTAGCCATTCATCGTTAGCATTAAACTCCAAACTATATTCTTTAATTTTTATGAAGAACTTTGGCCTTTCCTTTTAACATAAGTCCACTTAGGAAACTTATTCCGTTTTTGGGTACTCGGAAGGCCGCATAGTTTTTCCTTTTTCCAGGTCCAATAAAGGTATTATTGACACATTTATTAATAGAATTTTTTATTTATCCCACATATTGTAGATTTTTTCACCACAAATTTATTCACTAAACTAGTAACACTTGCTCCTTTTTGTAAACGCTCTAAAACTACTGATTTTCTTTTAAAGTTTTTATTAATTGTTAATGTAGGGGGAATATCGAAGCAGACCACTTCTTTAATGGCTTCCTTTTTGACCCCCTTTCGTGCTCAATGATTATAGCCAACCGACTTGTAATATACGGCAACCTTAACTTCATTGAGTCACGTGCTACAACCAGCCTTGACTCTTGACTAGTGATTTCAGACTGTCGACTGGTAATTGTCGGCCTTTTGAAGTAAGAATTTATGCTTTTTTATACATATTTAAAAACTTTTTACGTTAAATTTATGTACATACATTAAAAAATCGAATATGGAAGCAAACAGCTAGGGAAGTCCCAAAATTAATATGCAGTTGCACCAGAATTTATCCACAACCCTGTTTACAAAGCTTTGATCACTGTTTAGATAAAAATTCATTAGAACAATCAAAAAATAATTGTTCATATTTTAGAGTAGTCAATAGAAGAAAAAAGTGTTCATATTTTGGGGTGTTCATATAATAGGGCATTCATATTTTAGCGAGTGCACTGTAATTTATTCGAATGTTTATAAACATGTGTGTAAGTTGGACAAATAAATAGTTTTAATATTTTTTGTTATTTTTAAAATGTGGGTAAACATTTAATAATATTCTGAATAGTATATGTATAAAAAATTCTAAATAAACTCGAAATTAAGAAGTTAGTTCTTTCAGTTAGGAAAATTTTACCTAGAGGGAGGCTAATAGTTGCAATATTTTTTTTAGTTTAATGAAAGCGGCTAGCTGATTTTGTTGTTAGGCAGTTTAATTCTTGTTTTCCTCTATGCTTTGTTTCCTGCTCAGTTTATATTGTAGTGTTAATTTGTTTTCTGCATTAGTTATTCGTGTTTTTAACCGACTTCAAAAAAGAAGGAGGTTATCTATTCGTCTGAATGTTGCTTTTTTTATGTATGTAACCACAGAACTCAGCCATTTCTGAACCGATTTAAAATTTTTTTTCTTTATTTGGTTCCAGGTTGGTTCCATTTTAAAATCAGTTCATTATATTAAAAATTAAAGAGTTTCCCCATACAACATACATGTTTTTTACGTGTATTAAGAACCTTAAAGGGCACAAAATTTAAATTTAAAAAAATTGCGTGTGGCTTTAGCTCCCAACAGCAGAAATTAATAAAAAAATAAATTTAAAATTTAAAGGGTGTCCCCATAGGTGACATAATTTGACCTATTTGAGCCTATCTTTTGAACCGTTATAGGCAAAACTTTGCAAATTTTACAGAATGTGTGTCCCAATAGTTCATGTAATTTGATATATATTTTTAAACTGTATAACAACAGGTCTTTAATTTAAAATTGTAAATGAAAGGGTGTCCCAATAGGTGATATTATTTGATCTTGAATGGTGTCCCCATAAAAGACGGATGCTGGTGAAAATAGCTTAAATTTTGAACAGTAATAGGTAGATGCTTGACATTCACATAGTCTTTACTTTTTTCCGCTAATTTTGGCGCATCTATTATTTGGTTTAAATCTAATTCTTACAGATTCTCTATCTGTTTTGAAGTCGGTTTTTTTTTTGCAAAAATTATTAAATAAGAGAATTGACCATAGGCCAAAAAGAATGTTGAAATACAGTATTATATCTGCAAACTGATTTAATATGGATTTTTTATATATTTCCTTAGTGCTTCGATTGGTGACGATGTTTCTTCTTAGCTTCTTCTTCGTCTTTAGTATTTAGTTTTAATGTTTTTATGATCACAAAATAAAAACTCATTGGTTGAAATTGTAAAATACTCTATCTTTTATCTTGCCTATATTTTCTTCTGCTCGCAAATGTTTTTATCAAAGCCTACTATTTGTTTTCGTGTATGTGTTAGTGACTTTACTGTTTGTGTTTCTATGTGTGTTATGTATGAATGTTTTGTATATTGTTGTGTTTGTATGTGTGAAGCCTACTTTGTTCTTCTTAGCCTACTGTTTATAATCTGTCCGTATTGGTTGGTTCTAAATCTACTTGGAATATCATAGCCTACTAGATATTTGACATGCGTGTAGTGTTTATAATATGTAAGTAGTCCGTTTGTACAGTGGTTTGACTATCCTACATATATGTATGTCAGAGAAAAATTTGCATCTTAAGTTACAATTCTCTTATAATAACCTAAATTAAATTTTGTGTACATAATGTTCCATTTGGTTCAATATCAAGAACTTGAACATATTTTTGTCCAAGTACTAACACAGAGTACTCGTATGTTGCTGTGGTTGTAATTAGTAGAGTTCATGATTGTTAATGGTAATTACATTCAAATGCATATTAAAGTGCTTACTTCAGTTGATTACATAAAAATACAGATGTGAATTTAGATATTTTTTCAAAAAAATAGTGACAATCAAATATATGTTCAAAACTTTACTTCATACACAAATTTACTTACTCAATTGCACATACACAAATACAAATCTATATGTATATTCTACATAAATGTGTGATCTGAAAAATATAGAATTAAATTGTTATAACTACCCTGTCGGACTTTGAGGTATCTTATAACTTAAAACTAACTTGAAATAAGTCAGAGGCTAACTCATTTCTTTGTGAAAAACTAAACTTTTTAGTACACAATGTCCTAGGAATGAGTCTGAACACACTTAATCTGCATAAGTTTTAGATAATGAAAAATTAACTCCTTATAAGTCAGCTTTAAGTGCGTTATGTGATGGGGCACTTTTAGTTAGCTCTTAACTGACTTATTAATAATCCACTTTTAAAAATTTGTTTACACTTAGAGAAATATTATCTAATAATTTAATTAAAACGCAAATTGCCAATTTTTTTTATTTATTTTTTATATTCATTAAAAAATACATACGACTTAGATGTTATTGTCTTAGTTATTTAAATAGAAGAGATATATTTTGAGTTTCTTTTTATCGAAAAATAGTTAAAGTGAAGAGATAAGTAAGAAGCTAGAAATTAATAAATATTAGAGCTGCAATTTTTCTGGCCGAAACAAAAGTTGCATAATATGAAAAGAACTAATATTAGAAATGATTGCGTATTTTGCTTCTATAGAAAAAAAGAGGAAATTTATCGGAATGAAACCACTTTCAACTTGCTACGTGGCAATTGATATTTTAAGGCCCATTATTATAACTTGCCTTTAGCTAAAGTTA
Organism: Phasia obesa; assembly: GCA_949628195.1. Taxonomy (NCBI): domain Eukaryota; kingdom Metazoa; phylum Arthropoda; class Insecta; order Diptera; family Tachinidae; genus Phasia; species Phasia obesa. The sequence continues at coordinate 43,355,920 of OX451219.1, forward strand.
GAATTTTTTTGGAGCGAAAGGTAGATTTTCGTTATAATAATGAGGATAATACTCATTGCTATAACTTGTCCTTATAGTACGTGATAGTTAAAAGTGGTTTTTAGCTTACTTTTAATAACGAAAAACTATTTATCGCTCCAACAAAATCCTAATTTTAGCTAAAGGCAAGTTATAATAATGGCCTTAAAATATCAATTGCCACGTAGCAAGTTGAAAGTGGTTTCATTCCGATAAATTTCCTCTTTTTTTCTATAGAAGCATATTTCATATTTCTTAGCAAGATAAACTATTTATGCTTATTTATCCAAAATAAATTTATTTTGATATAATTTTAATAAAAATAAACTATCATTTTTATAAATAGTTTTTATGATGAAACCGAATCTATAGAAGCTAACTGCGGAATGATTTCAATTCCGAACGAAAATTTATGACATAAATGATGTTTGAACATTTTTGTTGTTTGAGATTCTCTTGCGATCTTTTTGCTCTTTCTTGCAATGTTTTCCCCAGTGGCCAAGGCACCAAGGTTGTCAGATTTATTTTTATAGGAATTCCATTTATTGAAACATGGCTAAAAATTTACAGATGTGTGCCACTTGCCCTATCTTAGTTCATAAAATTTATAACAAGTGCTTGGTAGTCGAGTTTTGGTGGAATTCATTATTGAAATCGATCTTTCTATCAAGTAATTAGCAGAATATAATTTAAAAAAATTAAGTTTTTCTTTAAAATTAATCACCTAATTTGTAGAAAATAGTTTTTAAAGTAGAGAAAACGAACTTAAACCTTACTTCAAAACTTCCTTTTCATGTAAAAAATAAGTACAAAAAATTCATTGGAATTACTAGCACATAAGGTACAAATCTAATATAGTTGTACATAATTAGATAGAATATAATACAAAAACAAAAGTTAATCTTTTCTATTATGTTTGATAATTATCCAAAAGTATGCTAGAATTTATAAAAATTTTTGAAAATAAGATATTTTGTTTGTGATAAGGAATTGCAATATTTTGAAATCGAAAGATGTTTGTAAACTTTAAATAAAGTTCCAGTTTCTAGAATATAAACAACTTTAGATATGAAAAACGTTTTTAAATATGAAAACGGAATGATGTTCATGAACTTTAAACAAATTTATATGTTTCGAAAGTTTATGAAAAACAATTCACTTTTAAAACTTCAATATCTTTGTTATCCATTCTGATATTCCTTAATTCAGTTACGAATGTTAGCCAAAAGTTAATGAAATATCTATTAGACAAGGGAATCTATAAGATAACTAATATTATACTTCCTCGGGTTGCTGCTTTCAGATCTGAAGTCAGATTGTTTGTATTAGCTTTAGTTTTTGAGATATAATATGACAAATATATACCCGAGGTAACCAAATTTGGGGGCTTACCCAGAAACCCCCTTTACCCTGGTTGGCCGGCCACGACTCAGAAACACCTCTTCTTTGCCTCTGTGAAATTTCATTAAGATATCTTCACTGGTTCATGAGATATCGAATTATGTCCAAAATAAATCGTTTTCAAACCACTGTGCATCAGTTCAATATGCTTCGCATAGTTTTCATCGTTTTTTTCGTAGAAAATTTTGTGCAGTTCAAACGCATTCATTCCAGAAATTTTTTTTCGATATCAGTTATGTAACTATTAAAGTTGTCATCCTAAATCAGGCTTCTTATTTCTGGACCGATTTAAGTATCTCTATGCTTAAATTATAAAACTTTCTTGAGATGTAATTAAAACAATCACCCTCATTGTTCAGAGTTGCCAAACATCGTTTCCATAGCTCTGGTTTGATGTGTAAAGGTGACAGTATTATGCGATCCCTTGGCGCAAGGGGTTCGTTTATCACTGGAAGTTTAAAAGTTTAAACGATATGTCTAGTAGCTGTATTTCAAAAACTAAAGCTGCTAAAGAAAAACGAAGGCATATTTGAAATCAGCGACCTGAAATTAACAAACAACAGGCATAAATCTCCATGAAACAAAACAAAAGATGAATTCTGTTGCCTTCTGAATTGGATTTACGAAAATTGTACTCTTACATTGTGATGGTATTTTTTGCCAAAACTTCGCTCAATGCCTGAAACCTTTTTCTGTAGTTCCGTAGTAAATTTTGCAGTATTTAAAATAAAATTATTATAAAACATTATCATATGTACGTCATAATACTCACATTCTACACTAGTTATACCTTTATTTTTTTGCAATATGCTGCTAGCTTGCCAGTCAATTTGTAAAACTTTCAGATATTTTTCATTTGAAATTTAAAAATTATTGATTCAAAACCAAAAGAAAAGACAAAATTTTAAATTTTAATTATTATAGCTCAGCTCTACATCATTTCTGATCTAGCTAGTTATTAGTTAAATATAAGTTAGCTTAAAGTTACTTTTTTCTGAGTTAACTCATGGAAATCCGACAGGGTGTAAGACTTAAGTCATATACATATGTACATACATATGTATGTATGTATGTAAATATGTATGTAAATATGTAGGTATGTATGTATGTATGTATGTATGTATGTATGTATGTATGTATGTATGTATGTATGTATGTATGTATGTATGTATGTATGTATGTATGTATGTATGTATGTATGTATGAATGTATGTATAAATGTACTTTTGCCTCAGATCTTTTAGATATCTTTTAAAAAACATATTAAATTCTAAATGTGCCCTAACATCTTTTTAAACACTTCAATGTGTGTGTTATCTTTGTAAGTAATAGGACTTTTAAAGTCTAATACTTAGTTCACACACGCTAGACCATCTACATATGTACATATTATGTGCATTCGAACACAAACCTTTATTTTGCTTTTTTTTTTTCTATTTAAGTTGTAATGGAAACTAAACATTTTTATTTTTGTGATTTGCATCTTTCTTTTTATGTTTCTATAGACTTTAATTAACAGTTGCCCACATAATTGACAAGTCATAAAAATAAATCAATGTAAAAGATTTGTGAAAATTTTTTAAATATTTTTTATCAATATACATATCAACATAAATCTAAATAAAAAAAAATGAACACGTTTATAATTTTAAAAACTTTATTAAACCTAATTTGTCTTTACACTGTATATTTGTTGATTTCTTTCATAACATGTAAAAGTTAATTTTGATAATGGGAAATGTAGTGGTTGTATCTTTTCAAATGATTTGCACTTTACATTTTGTATTGCAATACCATAGGAAGATTTTACAAAATTAATTTTATAAAATAAATTTTTGATCTTTTGCAATTTTTGGCAACAATTTTGGTAATTACACTATTTGCACTATGGCTAGGATATAATACATATTTTATCTTTAATGGAAGTAGTTAATATACAAATATACTAAAAATTTGCTTAGTATATATGTATACTCTTTCTTTAATCAAATAGAAATATGATTTCTTATTTAAGATTTAAAAAAAAATTTAAAGTTTAAGGCTACTTAGTTAGCAGAAAGCAACTTTAGCGGAAAGTAACTCATGTAATGAATTTCCATTAACTATCAAATATTCATACTTAAAAGAAATATTAGCTTTGTGAGCGTTCCACAAATAAAACCATTTTCCCATATTGTTCTGAAGTCAAATATGAACAAATTATTCTAGACTAAAATGAAATAGAATTTTCACTTGGACAGATCAGTGCACACAATTACTAAAGATTTATTGGTTATGAAAAATTGTATGGTAAACTTCTAGACTAAATTTTAAAACTATCACATTTTTTAACAGATTGAGTTAAATTTTTCGCCACTTTCGAAAAAATTGAATAAAAAGTCAAAAGAAATCTAGAGAGAATCAGGCTGTATCAGCTACCATTTGTTATGTACATATATATGTATATCCCGTTGAAGGCTACATTCGGGTAACCAGGACTTAAGTGGAAGCATGCAGAATAGAAAACATATTTTTTTCATAATATACGAGTACATATATATATATATATATATATATATATATATATATATATATATATATATATATATATAATCTGCATATGTATGCAGATTAAATGTGTAAGAATATGTTTTCTATTCTACAAAATTGCAAATGCTAGTTTAAACTTCGCTTTCCCCCGATCTTTCTTAAGTATATTTATTTAAAAATGGTGTAAAAACAAAAAGTGTGTAAGTAAGAAACAATTCATGGCTTTCGAAGCCAGAGGAACAGCAGTTGCATAATAATATCACTGAAATGTCTTTCCGTATAAATTATTTTTTTATATTATTAAGAAAGAAGGCTTCATTTCTATAAGCCCTGAAAAGAAATTCGCTAGAATTTCGTCCGTAACAACAACATTAATGGTATATTTTCTTACAATAATAAATGAAAGAAACAAACAACAACAGCGATGTCAACTTAGCTCGTGCTATTTATGGCTCTTTTTAACTATGTACCTCTGACGCGAAATTTTTCCCTTTAGCACTCTTTCAAAAAAAGAGCTTAAATAGCTCTTTTCACTCTAATGAACAATACGTTCAGCACTTCATGCATTTTTTAATAAATTTTCCATTTTTATCGTTTATTATTTCATATTTGTTGTCAATCTCATATAATATATAATATATGCATATAAAATATGGCTTACAAAGATGTAGTAGCTGCTGTTCAAGTCCTGATTTACCACCAACATGCATCAATTTTATATAAAAACAAATACATACATATATGGCCAGAATAAGAAAATAATAATTTGACTCTTTTTGGAAATTACTGTTTATTTTCAATAATTTGTAATATTTATTACAAATAACAGCAATATATATAGTTTTATAATTTTCATACTTGGTTTAAAAAAATGTAATAAAAATAAAAATTTCATGCATTGAATTGTAATTCATTGTTCTAATTCATTTGAATAAATTCAAAATCAATTCAATTCAAACGAATTATAAAAACAAATTCACTTTAACAAATTCATTTGAATTGGAAATGAATTGCAATTCATTTTATAGATTCATTAGAATTGGAAACGAATTGCAATTCATTTCGTAGATTTACTTTCGAAAGTAAGAAAAAAAAAACTAGCGTCATAATCGAAAAAAGTTCGGAATAGGTTAAACAGTTATGATTATAATTAAAATATGTATGTACCTTTGAAAATATTTGTGAATTTTTACAAATATAAATAGCTCTTTTGACCGCTGATTCGACGCGTTTGATCTTTCAAAAGTTGGAATTCCTAAACAACAAAGAACATCTCTAAGCCTTTATTAGTTGTTGTTGACGATCTTTCTAGAAATACCTCATATGCAAACTTTCACAAAAAAAACAAACATAAAATGAATACCGCATATACACACTCACATTAAACAAGTATAAAATAAAGGCGCTAATTTATTCAATAAATTTTTTTATTAATGAAAAAAAATTTTTTTTTACATTTCTAACTTCATAGTTCTACAACCCTGTCTAGAACTCACTAAATAAAGTTCAGGGGGCTAATTCTCGCAGTCGAACTCATACGAGATTTACTCGAAGTTGCGATTTTTTTACTTTTGGAATTCTGCCACTCGTTATCAAGTAAGTTGTATCGATATTTCTGATGATGGCACTCGATAGCGAGCTAACGTTCGAACGTAACCGTGCGAGTTTAAATTCGATAGCAATTTGATGTCGAAATTTTATTTTTTAAATAGTTCGTTGGATAAAATGAAAATATAAGCTAAATTTTTTATATTTTTTTCATATTAACTTATTTTTATTAATTTTAGGCAAACACAAATTCTTTCTACCAAATACATGTCAAGGAAAGGCAACGGCTAATAGACTTTGGAAAACCTTGACCAATAAATTAAATGCCTCTGGTCAACCGTTAAAAGATATAAAAGCGTGGCGAAAAATTCTTTTGTTTCATCCCAAACATCTGGACTGAATTTTATAAATTTTAAACACAGCTTCTTTTCCATTTCTTCCAGCACTCTTGCTCAAATTACATCCTTTAATTTCTAAATTCAAATTGTATACTTGCTATAGTGGACAGGTTCCTTGTAAATTTCAGCTGTCTGTCTATAACAGTTCAAAAGTTTGGCCACATACATATGATTACATTATCTATTGGGACAACCTTTTATTTCCAAATTCAAATTTTATACTTTTTGTTATAGCGGACTTAGCAATACAGGTTCTTTTTAAAATTCAGCGGCCACTAAATTTTCTAAAATCCGAAATATTCTTGAACCCACAACTCTGCGCAATTGAAATCTATCAAACTTTTTTTTAATTGCGTTTTTCGATTTAAGAAACGCTTGAATCGTTTCAACCATACTTATCTTGTTTTTACATCATGAATTAAATGCGACCATATTATTGTTTCTTATATTTCTCGAGACAGGCTGTTTTTAGAGGACTTTTTCAAATAGTTTTACAATTTGTCTTGTACGATCTATAACATATTTGTAAGTTTCTAAAAATATTACAATTACGATCAATTATTTGTGTGATTGCAAAAGAAATGCTTATTTAAAAATAATAACCATTGAATTTTGTTTAAAGTGCTCATGAATTTCAATTTCCCATTTCCCGGGAAATTGTTTATAGTTTTTCCCAGAAATTCCAAACCCTAGTAATATAGTTACGTTTTTGCATCGGAAACTGATTTTTGCATCGGATTAAGATCCGGTGACTTTGATGAAGGTTCAAGCACTTGATGGCAATTATAGTATAGCCAGCTCCTAACATTGCACATTGTAAAGGGCTATATGTAAAAGGCTGTATGTATGTAATGTAGGGGGAATATCGAAGCAGACCACTTCCATAATGGGTCCCTTTTCGACCCCTTCCGTCCTCTATGATTACAAGCAACCCACTTATATTGAGTCATGTGCTACAACCAGCCCTTAATCTTGAGTCTTATGCTAGCCAGTGCTGGACATTCACACACAATGTGCGCTGCCGTCTCAGCCTATTTCCTTTCTCGTCTCCTCTTCTGCCTCTGCCTCTCATTTTTAGCCATGAGCTGTATAGACTCCGACTCGACGTTGAAGGAATGTTTTGAGGTGCCTGCTTCCGAAAAGCCCACAGGGCCAGGTGCGTCCAATGTATCCATATTTACCTCATAGCCGCAGGAATATTCTCATAGACTGACCAGTCCATCCTTTGCGAGGTTTCTTTGTCATTCTATTTCGATATCCTCCCCTGGCCAGTGGTAACCGGAGTTTCTAAAGGGATTAACCTATCCACCTCTAACGAGGCTTCCTTATCCATCCCTATCGAAATATCCCGGTTCAAAGCCATAGGAGAACCTTTAGAGATTAACCTGTTCACCCTATGCGAGGCTTTCCTGTCCATCCCTTCTCAATTCTTTCCTAGGCCATTATTAGAGAAAAACGTTGTCCACCCACACAGAGCTCCTTATGCGTGGGTAAGTCTACATTGAAACTGGAGGTCGACTGGTATCCAGAGGTCGCATACTAACGGCCAAGCACTCTCTTCACCACGTATCCCTAGCGTATGCTGTTCCACCGTGGATTAGGGTGGGGTTCTTCCCGATAGCACTGCCTCAAAGCTTTGAGAATTAACCGCAATGATAATTAGTGCCCCCGGGGGTATGTAAAGGGCTAGTCCAATGCATTGAAAATTTGACATGGATATAAAAGAGGAGTATCTGAGCTCAAGTTTTAAAGCCGGAGATCACTCACTTATCAGTCGTGGCGCTACATGGCTTCAAATTTAAGAACCTGAAAATTTTACATCTTCTACTGCCTCAAGTGGCTTGAATCTTACCTAACTGCTCGAAAACAATGTGTTCGTATTAAAAATGCAACCTCCAAGGCTATAAGCGTTAAATCTGGTGTGGTACCGTTGTTGTTTACACTTTTTATCATATAAAATTTTCCAATGTTTTGATGTATGCGGATGATGTTAAAGTTTTCTTAAGCTATAAGCATAACTCAGATTACTTCAAAAAGATCTAGATTCTTTTTATTCTTGGTGTAATTTAAATTTGATGGAGCTGAACTTGAAAAAGTGTAAATACATGTGATTTTATAGAGGAAATCACATGTGAATTATTCTTTGGGTAATTACCAGCTTGAAAAAGTAGTTACGATCACTGACCTTGGTGTTTTATTGAATGCAAATCTGAACTTTATTAAACACATTTCTATTACAGTTCATAAAGCACGAAGTATTCTTGGTTTTATAAAACGATGGGCTAAAGAATTTAAAGATCCATATGTCACGAAACAACTCTATATTACCCTTGTGAGACCTGTATTAGAGTATGCATCTGTAGTTTGGGATCCCATGTATAGGATACATGTAGATTATATTGAATCTGTACAGAAGCAATTTTTGTTGTTCTGCCTTCGTAATTTAGGCTGCAATTTACTTAATCTTCCTCCATACTCCAGCCGTCTTGCACTAATCAAGCTGCCAACCCTTAAAAGCAGGAGTACTACGTTAAATGTATCGTTTCTGTTAAATTTAATAAACCGTAATGTTTCTTCTGATTTCCTGCTCGACAACATATCATGTTTCTTTGCGTCCCTCTCGACATTTTGAATTGCTAGCAATTAAATATTTTAGATCAAATTACGCAAATACTGACCCGTTAAGAAGGATGTGCAGTCAATTCAAAATTGTGGATTTTTCTTTAAATGTTAATATTTTGAAATGTAAAATTATCATATTGTTGTTGTAGTTTTGAGTTATGTTTGTATGTACGTTTGTTTCATTTAGTGGCATCACTGAAAAAATGTTTACTGTAACACAAACTAACACCACATTTTTAATAGCATGTTTGTGTAAAGCCTTTGCAGTCTGGAAATTTGCATCTCATTCTTTCGTCCAACAAAACTGGCCCAACCTCATGTCTTTCGAAGGAACGTGTTGAGCCGGCGCTTCCTTCTTTTTATTTTGTATGTGATATGAGCGTTTGATTGTCTTGTACTTGCATAACGTTGAGGATTTTACTGGTAATACCTTTAATTTCATTTGTTTTTCGAAATGGTCAAAAATTCGTAACTTTTGTTAAACACATTTGTTCATCTACAGATAAATGCTGGAACTTTTGTTCCAGCATTAACTCTATCAATGGCCGGATTTTATATAATCTATTAGAATCAACATTGTCATATTTTACTATTATCGTTGAAGTGTAATAACTGCCTAACTAATTCCAATCGTTTTGATGGCATTGTTTCCCGCACGCGCTCAAAACTAATATTTTCAGTCAAGTACATTTTTACATTTGGCTTACGAGCTTTCGACATGTAATACAATGAATTGAAAAATAATTGTTTTGCAAAAAATATATTATTAATTATTAAAATGCAATTTTTTTTCTTTTACTTACACAAAAATGAAGTACACAAAACTGCCAAGTATTAGTATTTCACCAATAAATATCTTTTCTTAAAGAAAAGAGCGCAAAACTGGCTTGTACTCGTTTGTTACTTCAATGAAACAACAATGCAAGTATTGCCATCTAGTAAACTATTTTTTAAATAAATGGTTATAATGCTTTGATGACAATGTAAAACACCGAGTAAAGTCGATCGTTCGTTATTTGTTATATTTTTATTTCTATTTGATTGGTATGTTGCAGAAATACAAAATGGCGCCATAAAGGGTTAATGCTTTCTTTAAAACGTCCTTTGTATGCAAAAAATAAGTATACAAAATTCATTGGAATTACCAGCACATCAAATACAAAACTAATGTAGCTGCACAAAATTGGATAGAATATAATATTTTTTATAATCTTTCTAAAACAAAAGTTAATATTTTCTATTATGGTTGATAAGTATCCAAAGGTATGTTAGAATTTATAAAAAATTTTAAAAACAAGAAATTTTGTTCGTGATAAAGAATTGCAACATGTTAAAATCGAAAGATGCTTGTAAACTTTAAATACAGTTTCCAGTTTCTAGAATAAAATCATCTTTAGAAATTAAATACATTTTTAAATATGAATTGTTCGCAAACTTTAAATAATTTTATGTTTCGAAAGTTTTTGGTTTCCAGAAGTAAAATCATATTTAAATATGAAAAACAACTTCAATTTCTTTGTTATTCATTTTGATATTCCTTAATTCTGTTTCTAATGTTGGCTAAAAGCCAATGAAAAATCGCCAACAATATCGCCAAATATTTTAAAAATCGCCATTTCGCCAAATCCAAAATTTGATCCCCAATAAGATTGAAAGTATTTGTTTAATAGCAGACTACCTCATTTACATTTATATATTCTATATATATATATAAATTTTTTGTCCTCAACGGATTTTCAAACTAGTACACTCGTTGGAAAGTTCTACTTTCACTGATGGTTTATAAAAAAAAAACATCAAAATCTACGAATATACATTATACGCGCACTTTTATATAAAATGTATTTTTCATAGCAAAATCAACAAAACATTGCAAAGACTCTGACGAAGTGGCGGACACAGCTAGTATACAATAAAAATAAAATATTAATAAAAATTTTAAAATTCGTTGCTGTTATCTGTAAATTTTAAAAATTTTAAAAAAGTTAAATTATTAAAATGCAACAAAATTTCAAATTCTGTGCATATGTAACTAGTCAACGAAAATCAAATAGTAAAAAACCTACAATATTAGTGTAAAGGAAATCAAACAATTTCCAAAATACATAAATGCCAAAAATCCCAAAATTGGAATTTTTTAGTCTATTGCCCATATACTCTATGTATTGACTAGGAGTCATGATATACTTTCAGCAACAGTTTCGAGTATATATTGATTTGTTACGGCAGTATTCTTTTCCTGATCCCAGGTTTGAGAATTTAGAACATGTAGGCTACTAAGTCTACTAAGGTTCATGCAATACTTTCAGCAATTCAGCAATATTTGGAGATATTTTCTTTTTCTGATCCCTTTGGTATTTCACAACAAATAGGCTAATGTCAAAATTTCGATGCAAAATAGGTACAATTGAAGGACCTCCATCTTTTACAAGGTTGACCAATTTTACGGTAAATTTGGTTTAAACGTACGTATATATTAATAGCTTACATAAAGTTATCAAATTTTTCTATATTCCTTAAAAAATTTCTTTCTATTAAAAAAATAAGATTCACGGCCATTTTTAAGCTAAAATACACGAAAATTTAATAATTTTCGAATTTTTAAATTAAAAATCGTCTAGTTTTTAACTTAGAGAAGATATATTTAATCTTGAAATATTTCCACAATAAACAAAATTGCTACAAATTGTTTAAAATATTTTGAAAAAACTTTACCAGAGTATCAAAAATTTTAATTCTAATATGATTATAACTCACTTAATTTTTTGAGTTATAATATGATTATAACTCATTTAATTTTCAGCTTAAACCATCATTTTATAGGTATTAACTAGACTGTTAAGATCATGTCTTGCAGGGGCGAGGTGACGAAATTTGAGACCACATAGTTCCACCCCTGGTAAGTGGATGGTACCCACCGTCAAAACTTGAAATGAGATACTCCTCTTATATGCTCATGCCAAATTTTGGATCAATCAGCCTAGCCTTTACAAGTGGCTGAGTTATTTCCAAAACATTTTGATTCTGCCCCACTGTGCACAGTGGTCTAAAGTTTTGACGGTAGGCATCATTCACTTGCTAGGGGTGGCGCGTACGTCGGCTCGCAAATCCTTTAGAGCTTGGTATTTCTTTATATTTTGTTTGATTTAAAAAAATTATACATGGTCTTAAAGGTCTACCTAATAATAGCTATAAAATAGTGGCTTAATCTATAAAATTAAAATTTTTGGACACCCTGCTTAAGTTTTTTCAAAATATTTTATTTTTAATCAAAATTATTGAATTTTTATGTCCTTCAATTTGACCTCTTTTACATCGAAATTTTGAATTTAGCATATATGTTCTAAAATCCCAAAGCTGGGATCGGAAAAAAAATACTGCCGTAATAAAGCTATATATACTCCCAACTATTGCTAAAAGTATTTCATGACCCCTAGTCCATAGGTTGACTATATAAACAAAAGACTAAAAATTTCCAATTTTAGGATTTTTGGTATTTATTATAGGAATTGTGGAAGTTCCTTTAGCTTAATGGTGCAGATTTTTTTACGATTTGATTTTCGTTGACTAGTTACGTATTCGCAGAAAATTTCATTCAAGTAGACCTTAAAAACCGACTACAAAACAAATATATGTGCATCAATTCTAAACTAAAAATTTAAAAGGAAGTAATCTGTAAGAAATAGTACTCAAATCAAATACTTTTATACTTGTTGCGGACATAGTAATATACGTTCTGTACATTCAAATGTCTATCCGTAACGGTTAAGCAGATAAAGCCATATACGACAAATTACGTCAGATATGAGGACACCCTTTATTTTTTACACTTATTATTACTGACACAGTAATAAAAAGTAACGGTTCCAAAGATATGGCCATATAGGTTAAACAATATCACCTAGGCGACACCCTTTAATGTGGACAGATTCTTTGTAAATTTCAAATGTCTGTCTAAAACGGTTCAAAAGTTTGGCCATATGCATCAATTTACATCAACTATTGAGACACCCTTTAAAATTTTAAATATTTATAAATGTTATTATATGGGACATAGTAGTGGAGATTCTGTCTAATTTTCAAGTGGTTGTCGGTAACGGTTCAAAAGATAGTGCTAATAGGTAAAATTATAACAATTATGGGGCACCCTTTAGTTTCCAAATTTAAATTATATACTTGATGTTATAAAGGACTTAGAATTACAGGTTCTTTGTAAATTTCAACCGTCTCTCTGTTACGGTTCAAAAGTTTTGCAATATACATCAAATTACATCAATTGTTGGGACACCCTTTAACTTCTAATTTTAAATATTTAATTTCTGATTATAAATATTGGACATTCTGTCCAATTTTCAAGTGATTGTCTACAATGGTTCAAATGGTTCATATATTTAAATTGACGTCACATATGGGGACACCTTTTAATTTTTAAGTTTATTTTTTTATTAATTTCTGTTATTGGCAGCTATAGTAATAAGCAGTTTTTTATAATTTTAAAAGGGTTACCTTTACGGTTCATAATACACGTAAAAAACACGTATGTTGTATGGGGACACCCTTTAATTTTCAAAATTCTGAACTTCTTTTTAAATGGGACAAATCTGTAAGCATTTCCTATCTAATAAAGAAATCGGTTCAGAAATGAATGAGTTCTGCGGGCACAAACATAAAAAAATGCAACATTCAGACGAATTGATAACCTCCTTCTTTTTTTGAAGTCGGTTAAAAAATGCCAAGCTCTAGAAGGATTTGCAGGGCCGAGGTACCCAACTCTGAGACTACATAGCGCCACCCCTGGCAAGTGGATGGTACCCACCGTCAAAACTTAAAATGAGATACTCCTGTGCTATGCTCATGCCAAATTTTGGATCAATCAGCCTAGCCTTTATAAATGGCTGAAATATTTCCAAAATACATATTATGATTATGCCCTACTGTGCTGTGGATTGTATAGTATGTGTGCACCGTGATTTGCTTGTGATGGCTAGGTAACAGATAATTCCAGTTCTTGAAAGGCTAAGTGTTTAGATTAATAATATTTGTATCGTCTCAACAGTACCATTATTCATACATTGTTGTTGGTATTATATGAATTATCTCGAAGGAAAACTTTTCTCTACAATCTGAAACTAGATAATGGGGTGAAAAAAGTTGTATATACGAATACATGTATGTATAATACACATTTGTATATTTAAATGTGTACGTGTTCGACTCCAAATATTCAATACATGAAGTATACTAAAAAGATATGAGAAAAGACTAGTTTTAAGATTTATTTATGCTTAATTGGTACATTAAGGATTTACTCAGTGAACTTGTTAAAAGTTTCATTTATTCTGCTGCTTTAGATTATGAAATTTTTCCATCTGTAATAAAGTGTTGATTTTGCAGATTTTCTTTCAAACATTTAATAAATTTCGTACAATGCACACAGATAGGTTTTTTTCTTTATTGTTTTGTGAAAAAGTGTAAAACTTTATCACGAAATTAAATAAAAGTTATCTCAAAGAATAACGTGTATTAACAGGTAATGTGAACCTGACATTTTACTAATGTTGAGAGATTTAAAAGGAAGTATATATGTAAATACGCAGAATACCCTTAATAGTATAGGTGATACGGATGGACATGACCTTATGTATTTAAAAACACGAATTTGGTAAGTAATTAAGAAATATAGCCACACAGAAAAAATTATTACCAAAATATTTTCAAACGAATGGTTTTTTGATATTCTTTTCGATTTTCAAAAACTTTTTTGTTTGAATCTAATAATACTTTTGTCTGATTTTAATATTATTAATATTGTAATTTTGTTTTAATGTTGTTCTTCCTTAAAAAATAAATTTAAAGAACTTTAAAATTTTGAATAGCCTTTAATTTTTTTTTTTGGTAGAATACGTCCTCTTCTACACCTTTATGAAATTAAAAAGCAAAAAAATATATACAATTATTTTCTTATAAAAATTTAAGTTTGTAAATAATACGTTTTATTATGTATATTTACATATGACAGAAAAATAAATTCACACTGTTACTTTAAACAGTTTTATACAAATCAGAGGAATAACGAAGATATTTTGTACAGCCAAGTAAACAAACTTATTAGATTTAAACTAAAAATATTTTTTTGAATAAGCGTTTTTGTTAAATGTTTTATTTTTTATGTTGGACTGCTTATAAAGTTATCATTATTTTTATCAATAATTTTCTCTATTCTTAAAATGTGGTTAAAACTATCCAGATGATCTTGCTTGAGGAACCAGTGAAATTTTTTTAAATAATAATTTGGTTTATTTTAAAATGGTATAATTGTTTCCTAAGTACATATTTATGTATGTCTATACTTACATAGTTTTATAATTTAAAATAAATAACAAATATTAATAAACATAATTTTATGTTTGTCAAAGTTTAAAATTATTTTGCACTACTGACTGACAAGTAATCTATCCGATGATTAGGAGGTAAAATAACTGGAGACCAACAACGTCTTTTTTGGGGAAAACATTTCATTTCATTGCCTTTCAAATAAAAAATAAATAAAAACCGGTTCAGAATTAGCTGATTTCTACGAGTTAAGATTAAAACTAAAAATTATTTTGATGTTTTCAGTAAGCAACAAAATAAAATCTATGTTGGCGTTTTTGATAAAGCTTTTCTTTTTTTGCGTTCGACTTCTTAATGAGTTATCCTGTTTTTTAGAAATAATTTTGCCTATTCTTAAAATGTGGTTAAAACTTGATGACCATGCAAATGAAATATGTTTAAAAAATAATTTACCCCCAAAAATAAATAGGTTTGATAAAAAAAATATTATAGGCTATTAGCATTGTGTAAAATAATAGTCGAATTCCCAAAAACATTTTTTAAGTATGTACATATAGTTTTAAGATTTACATTTGCTTTCAATCTAATATGATTATGAGGATTGTAATAAATAAAAGTGCTTTAAGTTGATTTAGAGTTCACGTCAATCATTTAATTTTATGAAAAATTATCAAAATAAATTCTATTTTTTGGCGATTAATTTGCTTAGCAAATACAGCATCACTTACTTGTCCTTTCAGACTCAAGCCAACTTTAATCTAGGTAATTTGAACACATTTTGTCATTTTCAAACTAACTCAATAATAAGCTGCGAACTACGATGTAAAACTGCATGTACACAAACATTTTATATTTAATTAATTCAGACAAAAAGTGTAAAAATAGAAAATTTATTGAACAATACAAAAATTTCCATACGTGCTATTTATAGGCATAAACAGCTTCAAGTTAGCAGTGCTAACTTAGCACAGTAAAAAAGTTAGCGTCAAATGAAATCGAAAAGAGCTAAGTTGACGTAAACTGCAACCCATGCACATGTATTTCTTTGTTGTTGGTATTTAGCATTTTTCATAACAAAAACGTAAAGTTTGACAGCTACAAAAGAAAACGAAGGAAAAAGGTCAGCTGTTCAAATAACACTGCCTTATTAAGTCATGGAGTATATGAACTCTTTTCCAGAAGCAGTCAGGGTAGAAAGATTTTGTTTTTTCATCTATTTCGCCAAAATCGCCAAAATAGTTTTTTGTTAAAATTTGCCCCTAATATATACAATTTTATTTATTATTATAGCTAAAGTTCGCCAAATTGGCAATAGCAAAAAGTCGCTAAAATATATTTTGTGTTTTAGATAAAACAAAAATGATCAGAGAACTCGAGAAAATTACAATTTATACATAAAATATTTGAGAATATATCCTCAAGATATTTGTCACCGTGTTCATATTTAAAATAGATTTTATGAAAATTAAACATATCTAAAGATCAACATAAGTATATACGAAAATCTATTTCGCATTAGAGTTTTAGTGGAATTCATTCTCCTTCTATGGAGTAATTACCAGCATTTAAAGTAAAAAGTAAAGTATAAAAAATTCATTGGAATTACGGGTACAAAACTAATGTAAATTAGTTGGAATATCATGTCTTAAATAATTTGTAATATTAACAATAGGTCATATTTTCATCCATAGTGATGCATAAGGTAAAATAATAATTCTTGCAAAAAAAATCGACTTCAAAACAGACAAACTTAAAATCAAGTTTCTTATTCGAGGAAGATTGTAGCGGGATTTTTTAAATGAACAAAATGTCGATGCAGATTAAAGAACTAATTTCGGAATACAATAATCTAAAGCAAATATCAGTCGATGTTTCCCCGGGGCGCAGTACTTTTTGAGTTTTTAGGGGCACCAGACGCAGCGGTTCCCGAGTCTTTTCAGGACAAACCTGTGCCCAAACGACTGGTACTACGACAACTAGCCGCACAGAGAGCCGGCCCACTATGTGTCCGGTTATTGTGGAGGTACCTTCGATATAAATGTGGTGGTTGTAGCTTGGATCAATAAGATGTCAGGAGTTTGATGCTTTCCAAAACCCCTAAAAAAGGAGTTTGAACAAAGGTCCAGGCTTTCAATGCACCAACACGGCAGGTTAGCACCAACACGGCCAGGTACTGACGTCAAGCTTGATCACATCAGACGACTTACATATATAGTTTTTTTATGAAAATATTTATATAAATCCATATTTTAAGCAAACCTTAGTCATAACACAACCTTCAGTAACCCAAAATAATAGATTAACGATATCCGCATTCAACTGCAAACTATGCTAACGACTAAGGCGGGTGTAGTTTAAGGTTTTTCATTACTTCCATGTTTATTTCCAGGAAATTAAAAGCTCTTTTTTTGGCTAATCTTATAAGGCATGCGTAAATACACGGTGAACGTATAATAGATAATAAGTCATAAAATTGATGAAACAATTTTAAAGAAATTTTAGAAGTTATATAAACAGGGATGATTGTAAATATATTGAAATTTATAATTTTATATGGGTATATTTAAATAAATTTTTGTTTGTTTATATTTTGCTTTTTTATTTGTGCCACTATACACAATACATTATACATGTACCTAAAGGTAGATGGCGCAGGTTCAAAAAATAATAAAAATAGGATTTATTTAGTAAAAGGGTCCAATTTCTAAGAAGTTTACAAATATACAACAAGAAACTGTTTCCTTGATTAGACTATAATTAAATATTTTAAAATTGATTGTCAGCCATATAGGCTACGTTACATGTGAAAGTTTGAAATATATTTTAGACGCATATTACGTTAAAATAAGAAACACACATACAAAATACACACGAATTTTGAAGCCAATTATTACAGGATAATTGTAAGTAAAGACTGAATTTCGGAAATATTGTTTGGTATGTAGTCGTTTTTTAAATTTTTTTTTTTTTTCCTCCTTTTTAGTGATTAGTCCTTCAACTAATTCGTTAAGATCGAGTATGGGAAGACCATCTAAGCGTGTTGCTTATATGAGACAGCGACGTTTAAATGAGACAAGCGAAAAAAGAGAAAAACGTCTGTCTCAAAGTAGGAAATCTGCGTCGGAGTCTATGTTAAATGAGAGTATGGAACAGCGCGAAAAGAGACTTTTGCAAATACGAATTTATAGCAAAAAACTCCGAAAACGTAAGATCTACGATCGCTTATCAAATGAGACGGAGAAAGAACGTGCTCACCGCCTCGACTTAATCAATAATCGTTTATCTAATGAGACGAAGGAATAACGTGCCCACCGTCTCGGATTGATATACGATCGTATATCCAATGAGACGGTGGAATAACGTGCCCACCGTCTCGGATTGATATACGATAGTATATCCAATGAGACGGAGGAACAACGTGCCCACCGTCTCGGATTATATATCCAATGAGACAGCGGAGCAAAGCGATCAAAGGCTCTATTTAATTTACAATCGTAGATCGAATGAGACGGAGGAGCAACGTGCACATCGCCAAGCGTTAAACTGTAAACGTTTGTCGAACAAAACACCCGATGCTCGCTTTGTTAGACTTAATAGTTAACAACAATCCAGTTATGTTCGTAGGGACATATTAAGTTAAGAAGCCTTTGAAATGGCTATTAAGGTTTTCGCTGATGTTTCATGCGCTATTTGTAAAAGAACTGTTTATCCAAAACAGCGTTTCACGTTACAAGCATGTTTACATACAACACTCTTGCTTAAAGAGTTAATTGCTTTAGGTAGTGTAATTACATGCTCGCGCTGTAACAAAAATATTAGAAAAAGAAAAGTTCCGCCAACTGCATATTGGAATAAAATGATGCCCGCAGACTTACCGACTGAATTATCCAACTTGACAAGTGTTGAGGAAAGTTTTTATGTCGAATAGTATCGTTTTTAAAAATTATTAAATTAAATAACCGGTTAAGTCAAAATTGGGCTATCTACCAAATCAACCATTATCCATATTTGTATTTAATTATTCTGTGAAAACTTAAATGACCATTTTGCTTTGTATTTCATAAAAAATCGTGGGAACAAGTAATCAGAAGTTACTTAGTTTTCACTTCTATTGGCAGTCCCAGCGACTGCCCTGCATTGTTTTTATTACTTTTTGTTATTGCGAGCTATAGTGATACGCACTTTTTTAATTTTAAATTCTTGTCCTATAAAGTTCATAAACACGTAAAACACATGTATGTTGTATGGGGACACCCTTTAATTTTTAAAATTTTAAACTTTTTTTAAAATGGGACCAATCTGTAAGCATAACCTTTCTAATGTACTGTATTGAACTCCCAAGAAATAGTATCACTTTCCAGAAAGTTATCGAATACAAGTATATCAACAATAATACATAGAAAGTACCTCAGTACTCACTTTTTAGAAAAAAATCCTGTAAGAATGGCAGACGACTTAGAGCAATGCCTAACTAATTTTGATAATAACCTTATAATAGCTGCTCACCATGCTACGCTGACCGTATGAGAAAATCGTTACAATAAAGTTTATTCTGTAGATATTGAACGTCTGTTGACTGAAAAAGGATAACTCTTAGAGAGTGGCAACCACACAGATCTTAATTAAAAGACAAATTTAAAGAATCTACAAAACGAGTAAAAGAACTACTAGAATTGCATCCCTGGAAAAAAACTGACCTTAACGCTACTCGACAATCAGATACTCACTTTGACCACGAATTTCAATTTTATAAAGTGAAAAAGACTCATCTTTTATTATTTTGAAGGGGGATAACGAAGCAGACTACTAACTTTATTGTTCACTTTTTGACCCACTTCGCTCCTCAATGATTTATGGTATCCGACTAAAAATTAACGAATATTTCACTTGCATTGAGTTTCGTGCTGTCACTACTCTTTTACTCTCGACTGCAGTGATTTCAGAATGGCGACTAAATACATGTAGACATTCTTCCTCATCACACAGTCTATGGTAATTGCTAACATTTGCTTAAGGCTAAGGTACCTACAGCATTTCAAATGTGTCTGCCGTGGTTCAAAGCCCTTTTATGTTTAACGAAATAAAATTAAACACTCGTTTTGTTCACTACGTGATAGCGGTTCTTCAAGATCTTTTAATGATCTTATGTCCAAATATTTTTTTAGAAATAATTTCCACAGGTAACATTTTACAGGTACACAGATACTATTTTTTGACAAGAAAGAGCTAAAATTTTATGGTATATCAATGCGTTTCAAAACAAAATAAATATTAATTTTCAGATAATGAAGCTAAATAGATAAACATTTTTTGGTTAGCACTCAATATATACATACACACATACATACATACATACATACATACATACATACATACATACATACATACATACATACATACATACATACATACATACATACATATATTTTTAAACAAAAAAACAAAGAAAAATTAACTACATACATACATATGTGTATAAAAATATTGTTTTTAAATTCAATATGTAATTTAAATGTAAAAGCAGTGTTATAGATCTTTTCGGGTTGAAAATTAAAAATTCGCGCGAATTTACACTGCAAAAAATTCCCAAAACCTAAAACCGAAAAGATCAATAACACTGCTTTTATTTTTATACCAGATTTTTGATATACTTCAAGGCATGAAAAAAATCCCCGAAGGAATGAAATAAGTCCCTAAAATTCATTGTTGCTTTAATCAATATACAAATTTGTGGACTTAGTTTATTTTTGTTTTGGCGACTTAGTTCATTTTTTGGGGGATTTAGATCGTTTAAGTACTCACAATCTGAAAATATGTCAAAATTCCAATACATATTAGAATTTTGAATAGTTTATTTTTAATCTGTAGGCACGCCTAAACTATTTTCGGTTAATTGTTAACCCTAGAATGCTAATATAAGTAAATATTGCTTCAAATTTAGTTTTATATTTTTTCGAGTGTAGTTATTGTTTTTAGACAAAGAGAAATTAATTTCATTTCTTTTTGAGTTAAAAAGAAATTAATTATATTTAAGAAAATAACAAAAAATAATTACCTAAAATAATAAATTCAAAGCACGGTTTGTCAAAGATGAAAAAAAGGAAATAAATCACTTAAATGAATTGTTAGGTCAGGGTTAGGTTCGTTTATCGTACTCCATAAGGTTGAAAAAATATTTTTTTAAAAATTAGGAGATCTAGTTTAAAGAAAAATCAGAATAGTTTTATTACTAGCAGATTGTAATGAATTTTCTGCATGGCTACATATTTATTCAGCTCTCTTCGACTCTATCATCCTATGGATCTTTTGCTCCTTTCAAAAATTATAAAATGTATAAGACTTGATTTACTTTTTTTTAATAATAGTGAATTAACAAACAATGTGGTCTTTTATAAATTTGGCACATATTTGAAAGTTCTGTTGCCATCAATTCAAAAAAAAAACGTATTATTAAAACTGCATGAATCCGCATTGTTGAGGTCAATGACGTTACCGATTTTATTAGAGTGGATCTTTGTTCTGCTAGCTGAAAAACGTCAGCTCATTGATAGGAGGGCTTTAGAAGATAGCAACCAAGTTTACTAGTGTAGAAAAGATAAATAAAAAGAATTTAACACCTATATATAATTATGTATATGTAAATAACAGTGGGCATTTGACTCTATTTAAAATAAGAATTACTAAATACACGTCGATAAATTATGCCACTCGTTCTAGAGTTTTCTCAATTACCCCTTTTACGCCCGCTGTACCCATATATTACTTTTTATGGTAATTCGTATTGCCATGGAGTTTGACTTCTTAATAATTATGATATGGAATTCACTGCATAAAGGTACTGAATTCAGAGGTTGAATTTATTCCTTTAAAAATCTCAGCGTTAAATTAGAATTCCGCTTACTTTTTTATATTTACATAAGTGCTTTTTATAAATTTTTCTTGTCTTCTTTACTTAGAGCCTTTCTTAGGAAATTATAATATTACATTAGGTATTTAACAATGTTTGACTGAAATAGTTTTGCTAAAACTATTTTGTTTAATTTTAGCAAGTAATACAATAACCATTATTATTTCATTGTAGTCCGGATGAATTTCCCAGCAGTTTCGAAAAATATCATACTGGGGCCCATTGTCCCCAGTTGAGGACGTAGTTTTTACCCAAAACTGAACATTTTTTTTTTAATTCTTTGCTGTAAAATGATATGGTAATTAGTCTGTAAAAGTCACGTTAATAAGGTTATTTTAAAAATACAACTTCCGGTTTGTTATTGGGCCTAAATGGGTTAAGGAAAACAAATTAAAAAAGGTATTAAAACAAATCATAAAAATAATCACGAAACAATTACGCAAAAATTTAACTCAAGCACGTGTACTCACCATAGATTTTTTATGCACTCGTTCATGCGCACTCAAGTGAGTAAAATAAATTTTGATCACGATCACGATCACGCGTGTATCATGTGATTTACGTTAATCATGGGAGCTGACTACTGTTTTTTATATAGGCTTCAGAGATAGGTTGTAGATAAACTGTAAATAAATCAGTCAAGTGCATACAAGTTGTTAATTTTTGCACGTCTTATGGGGCAGCCTTTAATTTTTAAGTATTTTTTTATACTAGAGCATAGTACAAAATACACTGCGTATATATAAAGTCTCTGTCTATAACGTTTAGAAGAGGAAGCAAAATTCCTCGAATTCTAACCTTTAGGAAACACCCTTTTATTTTTAATAATTTTATTTTCGTTACTTGTTAGAGAGGATATTGTAAAATATAATCTTTACACTTTAAGTGTTCACCTATTACTGTTTAAATACTTGTATATACAAAGTCAGAGCAAATTATCTCACTATCGAAACAGCCTTGAAGTTTGGGTTTTAAATTTTGTACTTCTTATACATACATAGAGGACAAATTATACATACTTTGTGTAGATTTAAGGTTTCTTCTCATTCCGGTTCAAAAATAAATACGTAAATTTGTGTCACTTTAGCAAAATCCTTTAATTTTTACATTTTTCGCTATAGCGGACAGAATTGTACAGAGTCTACCTATTATGGTTCAAAACTTAGGCCATATATTTACATGCAAATCACGTAAATATCGGGACACCCTTTAATTTTTAGTATTTGTAGCTATAGCGGACTTCGGAAATTTTAATTTCTTTATATTGCGAACAATTTTAATTACTGTTTGTAAATTTCAAGTGTATGCCTACTACAGTTCAAGAATAACACGTCACTTTCGGGACACCCTATTAGTTTTAGTATTTGTAGCTATAGTGGCCACAGTTATACACCTTCTGTGAAAATTTCAAGAGTATGCATATTACGGTTGTAGATATACAACCGTAATATGCATACTCTACGGTTGTAGATATACAACCGTAATATACGGTTGTAGATATACAACCATAATATGCATACGCTGTCAGACGGACATATATTGTAGCAAAACAATAGGTTGACGTTTTTACAATTTGGGTACGGAACCCTAAAAAGGGTTAGGTAAAATCGATTTTTGTGGAATAAACCTACAAAAAATAATAATAAAACAAAATTAGTAGGGACTACTTAAAGAAGAATTTAAAAGCAGAAAATCATAATTACATTAAAATGTTAATGCTGCCTTAATGCAATTTTATGTATGCTTTCTAATAAAAAAATAATTTTAATAAAAAAAAAACTATTGCTCAAGGATAAACTTTAAAGTACTTTGGAAATAATAATATTAAAATGTCATATTTTTTATTTTTATAAAACAAATTTTATGGCGTAGTTTTTTCTTTTCATTTTTTCCTCTTGAAAATATAATTTTTTAACAATGTTTTTTTAAGTTGGAGAAATAAACACTTTTTTATGCCTTGTAAGTTAATTTTGTTAAAGTTACTTGGATTAAAAAATAAACGGAAGAAAAGACTGATTTGTAAGGATACTTTTGAAAAACTAAATTTTTAAACTCTGTTCAATGACACTTACTTCTCATGAAACAAACTCCAACAGACTTTTTCAAAAGAAAGGTAATTTTCCGAAAATAATGAAAAAGATAACGAAATATAAAATACAATTTCAACAAACAACCTAAAAGTAATATTTAGTGAATAGTTTTTATTTGATTAAAATTCATGCTATCACTTTGATGTACATATTTGATTTTTATCTTGAAGCAAGTTTGGCTTTTTAGGAGAGAAAAGAGATGTAAAAATATGTCGTACTCTTCTATCTTTCGCAATTTCTGAATTTTTTATTTTTTTTACTTTATTTACGTACACCGAAATGCCTACTTTGAATTGAAGTTCATTGTTTATCAATGTAAGATACATCCAACACATTTTATAATAATAATACTAATAATAATAGTGTTGAAAAATCATTCATTTAATGCTTTCTTAAGGTGTGTTTAGATTGAGTGTACAAGTCATATGGAATGTCAAATTTTCCATATGTAAAACTATACATATAGTGTAAACCTCTTGAAACATAACATATGTTATTTACCTATGTGCAATAACATGTGTTAGTTTTTTATTTAAAGCACGCTCTATTTGATGTGTAAAACTATATGACAACAGCTGTTTTCAGTGATGTTCACTTTTATTTTCAAAAATTCCGCTCATACATTTTTATCATGAGTTTATGGAGTTTAAAATTAACCAATATCTTTATTCTAACTATTGTTAGAATAAATCTTTGTTAATGTTCAAAGATTTATATCGATACCTCATAGGTGATATTAATAATAAAGTTATGTAATCTAATATAGATACATATATTATATATCTATTTGCAAGTTTGATTATTTGTACGTCAATCATGGCCAAATCGAATTTAATGATATCTAAAACATAGACAGATCTTTATTTTTGTGGGTCCATTGGGATATGTCTGTTTTCAAAACTATGGCCAGGAGGGTATAAGGGACATTTTTATAGGAATGACTCAATTTTAATAGAAGTTGAGAACACAATTTCATAAATCTATAGTGATGAAAGGCAAGGTGTGCTTATCTATATTACCGGTACTAAGAAAGACTGAATTAAATGAAAATTTTACTTTACTATAGTGCATTATTTTTCAAATCTTTTTTAAGACGGTAACTGTGTAAACTGTAATATTAACTAATTAACAACTTTGGACAACTTTGCTTTTTAAAATGAGAGAAATCCATTTTGCGAAAAAAATGAATAAAACCTAAATCTTATTACAAATTAACATAATTTTATGTTTTTAATCCATGTTGAATAGTTCTATTTTTTATATTGCAATATATTGAGAAGCATTATAAGAATTTAGCAATCATACTGCAACTATGGTGAAAAAACTACGCTATGTAACCTAGGAAATATAAGTATTGTAATTTCATTCTTTCTTTTTCTACTTTTTACTTTAAAATTAAATATAATTTTAGTTTTTTATGATTTTTTGCTTTGCTGTACCAAAGAAGAATAAAATGATATTGAAATAAAAAATGTACATATGTAAGTAAATAAACTATTAAATTTTTTGGTATTATAGTAACATTCCAGTAAAAGAAAATCAACGTTTTCATCAAACATTCCCTTTGAAAATGAGACAACTACATTGGCGCATACCAAAACTTTATTAAACTTACATGCAATAAATAAAATGGAGTTCTTTCGTTTTCAAAAGCAACGGCTTTTTAAAGAAATTTAATTCTTTTCTATTGTCATAAGAGTAGGGATAAAAAATATTTTATTCCTAATAAAAAAGAGCGAAAATAAATAGACATTAACATCAAAAAAGTTATTCATTTAATTGATGCTGATATGGTTGAAATGATATTAATTAATACTTATTGTATTACTTATTATAATTATTTTTTGTTTTTATATAATTTCTCTCTTACAAATTGATTTCTGTACTGTTGTAGAAGCTCCCAAATGATAACACAAAACGGTAGTTCTTTGCATAGTTGACATCACTAGCGGGTTTCTTATAAAATAAAATGGCGGCAAAAATATGAAAAATTGCCTAATAACTTATTACAGCAATTCCCAATAAACCTATTATTAGTTTTATTATATAGCCTAATAATTTAAAAAAATAATCCATCTATACCACACTTTGAAGACCAGCTGTTTTAAAGATTTGATTTTGTTTTCAACAACAGGAGGTTATGTCATATGTACGTAACATGTTTACGTCTGAACACAAAAATTATAAACCATATGTAAAACACTGATTTTGACATACACATGAAATTCCATATGGATAGCAATTTTGACAGTACATATGACTTGTACACTCAATGTAAACACAGCTTTAAGCTAGAACGTAATGAAGGAACATACAGTATAATGGCGTTGTTTTCTTTAAAAAAAATTAGAGGCTCCACTGCTTACACAATGTTGCGTATACGTAAACTTTATGTAAACTTATAACGTTTGAAAGTAATTAAAAATACCTAAACATTTACTGTGGTTTTGATTTTTAATGATTCACAAACGTTTGTAAGTGTTGTTATATACGAGCAGTTGTATACAGCAAGTTTTGTACACAATGAAGCCCCTCTCTTTAATTCCAATAAGACAGGAAAATCTGTAAAAAGCATTTTTGTGAAAAATATAATATAACTCTTATGTACGGGCAGGGTACACCAAGACTATTTTGAAATTGATTGACCGCGTAGAGGAGAGGGTCAAAAAGCTCATTTGTGACCTTAGGGTATCCAACTCTCTTAACACACTGGAGCATTAACGCAATGTGGGTTGTATATCGCTGTTTTATCATTACAATGGTATGAGCTCTAATGAAATTGGGGAACTTGTTCCCGATACCCGCTTTTTAGCAGAACAGTTTCTATGTGGAATAAATTCTTGTCACTTTCACTGTGGAAAAATTCGAATCGAATGTCATCCCCTGAGTGCTGGTCTAAATTGCTGGTCTAAATAAAAATATGTAATCTAATCAATTGAAATCTGATAAAAAAGAAATATAAAGTAGGTTTGTTAAAATAAAGTCAAAGTGTTAACCATTATCAAAAAACTTAGAGATAGATTGACACACAGCTGATTATGTATGTATATAAGTGCTGTCTGGGTAGAGTGAACCCCCGATGCTATGAATACCTCGTTAGAGTGAACACCAGAATGTTTACATTGACTACTCTATAGAGTGAACATTCATGAACCTCTATAGAGTGAACATACTTTAAAGTGAGTTTTTAGATTCAGCAAAGCAGAAAAATAGTATAAAAATTAAAGAGAACATAAAATAACGGTAAAGTAACGTTCTTTTAGAGTAAGTTGACAAGTTACTCTCACAAATAAACATTCTATGAAGTGTTAATTTATTTAAGTCTGCGCGCATGTTCCATTCAGGTCGTGTCTCAAAGATATTTTCTGAATAATTGGTGTTATAATTGTTACATAAAAATGGATTCGTAAAAAAGAAAAAAGCGACATTATAAAAGAAATTGCAAAAGGCGCTAGTGTTACTTCTTTGGCAAAGTGTTATGGCGTTGCAAAATCGACAATTTCTTGCACATTTGAAATATCAGATAATGGCAAAACACCAGCAACACAAATCCGATATCAGGTGCTGAAGCCATTAAGATTTTTGATAAGGGTATCGAATGGGCTAAGGCTAATACTAAAAATTTCCCAGATATACAAGCTCTACATTGCCTTCGCGATCAAGCAGCGCAAATATCGGTAAACAAACCAAAGAAACAAACAACAATTACTAATTTTTTCCAGTTATAAATTTTAACTTTAATATAACATGAAAATAAATAAAATGTAAAACCTATAAATGCATATTGAATAAATAATTAAGTTTTTTAAATAAAAAAAATCAACCTTGATTTAGTGAACAACCTGGGTATAGTGAAATCGCTCTGCAAAAATTAGTTCACTCTACCCAGACAGCACTGTATATTGCAAATAACTTGCCAAATTAATATTTAAAAATTATAAAAAAATTTACGAATACAAATATTTTTGTAAACAATGTCTTTAATTTCTATACTTTTTTTGAATAATAGCCTGCTTCTAAATTTCGAAAGAAACCCCAAGCGAACGAAAGCGAGTCACTCAAATCGAATCGATTTGGGTTTTTCTATTTTAAAAGTTTTCATTCGAGTACACTTACGTATGCCAACGTTAGTTTCTTACATATTAATATATTTCAATATTACCATCGCAAATTTGTAAATATTATTTCGATTTTCGTTAAAAGTACCAAAAACACTACTAAATTTTTTTGTAGATAAATAGAACCCTACTTAAAGTATATGACAAATGTGAATAATAAAAAAATATAATAAAGATAAACAAAACGAAAAGTGTTCATATGTAAGTATATTCCATTTTCAAACAAACTTTTTGTTATGGACTTAACAATCGCTTTAATTTTGTGGGGTCTATCGAGGGGATAACCAACATGTACTGCTCAATCGTAGGCGGATAAGAGACATGTATAACGTACTAAAAATATTCATAAGCCAGTATTTTTAAATTTGTGCTGCTGTTACAAAAAATAAAATCGTACTTTTTACGCTAAATATTAAGTTTATTGCAAATTTCCGCGTTTTCAAAGAAATTTTTTAGATACTTCTTCAAAACTTGATTTTAAATACCACCCCTAAATTCAGAAGCACCTGCATAAGGGTGGATGTTAAACTGTCAACGTTTCTAAG
Organism: Phasia obesa; assembly: GCA_949628195.1. NCBI lineage: Eukaryota > Metazoa > Arthropoda > Insecta > Diptera > Tachinidae > Phasia > Phasia obesa. Next base: position 43,384,429 of record OX451219.1, read on the forward strand.
ATTTTTGGCTACTGGAAGCTATCAACAGACAATATGAAATGAAATTATTTCCTCCTTATAAAAATATTCAGTGAGCAGAAATTGCAGAATTGTTAAACTTTTTTGAGGTTAAAATTTGTGGTGAGTGGATAAAAATAGTTCGTACGGAAGATGCGATAAAACGAGCATTTTTCGAATCCTCCGGATTTCCTGGCATTATTGCCTGTGTTTATGGAACGTACATACGCATTAAATCTCCAGGAGACAATGTTAAACATTTATATTATAATAGAAAAGGCTATTACAGTCAGTGGTTGATTTACACATAGGCCAAAAAAAAAATGCTTTAAACGAATACGATTTTTGTAAATTATATTTAGTAATTTAATTAATGAATTTATTTAATTTATTAATAAAGGAAGGAAATAAAATAGTAGTAAAAAATTTGTTTACCTAAACTTTTAATTTTTATAAAACATATGTACATACATTTAAAGTCTTGACTTTTTTGTTTGTATATAAAAGGCAAGAAAAATGGAAAAAAGTCGCGTTTTCTGTTTTGGTAACTTCTTTCATATTCTCTTTCCTCTCATTTGCTTTTTTTTTATTATGCTTTATTCTTATTCTCCTCTTGAAGAGTTAACAACTAAATATTTAGAAAATAAAGACCATAACATAATGAAAAGTCAAACAAAAGAAACAAGAAAAAAATTAAAAAAATTTGCATAAAATCTTTATAGTTTGAATAAAAATAGCAAATAATTAAACAAACGAAGGAGAAGTAAAGAAGACGAAGTGAAAAAAAAGTTGTGAATAAAAAAGTCATAAAAGAAGAATACGAAAAAAGTTATCAAAAAAAAGTAGCCTTCTAAATCCCGCATATGTAGCTAAAATTCAAATTTACATTACTTTTCAAAAGGTTTAAAAGAATGTTAATGTGATTCCCCTTTTTAATACGAAAATAAAATAAATAAATGACTGTGTTATTTAGCCTGTGCGTGGTTCATTTATGTTCATACATATGAACTGTTCACATAAGTACACAAGATTCAACTTTTCGTGTTTGTTGCAATTTTAATATGAAGGCCTATAGAAAAAAACTCAGCGGTGCTGAATATCGTAAAAAAAGGCCGAAAAAATATCTAATTTTTTGACGACTTGTTTGACGACATCTTTAAATAATGACCAACAACCATCAAGTTCATCTGCAGTATTTAATCATTTTTTCGATTAAATTCACATTTAATGTAAGTAAAAAAATTGTGTTTGTAAAAAGTAATATTTTGTCTAGCAGGTATTAGAACAAACTTCAGCACAAGATATTGAAAAATACATTCAAACTCTCCTTCAACGAACATATAAAATGACAAATTGATTGGAGCTGATGCTCTAAAGGCTAATATAGTGATCCCTCTTTGTGGAATTTAAATGAAGAAACACGAGATTACATATGTAAGTATAAACGGTATATCGCAAAATAATATTACAAATTTAAAAAATTCAAAAAGAGTTTACAGTGATAAAACAAGGTATTGTTCCAAAAACTTATTGCAAAGTACGTTAAAAAACGGAGAAATTCAGCGCCGTGAGTGGTTGGTTTATTCAGAAACTAAAGGGTCTGTATTTTGTGTGCCCTGTTTGTTATTTGGTAAAAGTGGGGAAATTAATGCTTTTACCGGCGAAAAACTCGAATACACGGGTTGAAGCTCATGAAAATTCAGACTTTCAAGGCCGTGTGGATTAACGTCTAATAAAACAACTCGATGAAGAAATTTCATATTGGAGAAAAATTTTACACAGAATAATTGCAATTGTTAAATCACTCGCAAAAAGAGGACTGCCATTTCGGGGACATTCAGAACAAATTGAAAATCTCCAAAATGGAAATTTCTTAGGAACAGTAGAACTTCTTGCCGAGTTCGATCCATTTTTATCTGAGCATTTAAAATCTTATGCTCATCTTGGTAGTGGAAAGACCTCGTACGTATATAAAACAATTTATGAACAGATTATAATCTTGATTCGGTATAAAGTATTACAACGCATTTCTAGTGAAGTACGATTTTGGTGTCATTGTAGATTCTACACCTGATATTGCACATGTCGATCAGCTTGCTATAATTATTAGATATGTACGTGAAAATGGTGAAATCGTTGAAAGATTTTTAGAATTTTTACCAAATACTGGTCATAAAGAAAAAAATGGTTTAGACATAATGAATTGCCGTGGTCAATCTTATGATAATGCAAGTAATATGTCAGGTATATATTCAGGACTTCAGGCAAGATTTAAAGCAATTAATCCTTTAGGAGAATACGTGCCTTACGCTGCCCACTCTTTCAACTTAGTAGGTACTTGTGCGGCTGAATCTGTACCCGAAGCAGTCGATTTTTTTTTACACTTTTCAAGAACTTAATATTTTTTTTTACAATATCTACACATCGTTGCGAGATCTTGGTGCAGCGGACAAATTTAAGACTCAAAACCCTCTCTCAAACTTGCTGGTCAGCTCGACATGATGCATGTTATGCTTTAGAAAATGGGTGGTCTGCAATAATTGAAGCATTAGATTTTATTGCAGAAAACGAGGACGAGAAACCAACCACACGATCTGAAGCTCTTGGATTGCAACGAAAGTTACAACATCTAGAAACAGCTATCCTGGTCAATGTGGAATGTAATTTTAAATCGTTTTAATGCTGCCAGTAAGAAACTTCAGGGGTCCCACGCTGATTTATCATCTGTTATCCAAATTTACGATTCCCTTGCCTCATTTCTGCAGTATATCATTATGATTGCCGTCGTAGAAAAATTAGGAAACTTCATTCAGATGAATCACGGGTAAAAGAAAGAGGACCAATTTTTGAACAGGAACGTTTCCTTACAAATATTTATTATCCCATTTTAGATACTCTGAGTGTACAGTTATCGGAACGTAAAAATGCATACGTAAAACTTTTTGAAAACTTTAATTTTTTTAATAATTTATCAGAAATAGATGCAAATGAATTAATACAACAAGTAAATAAACTGGTGGAAAAGTATCCTGATGATCTAGAAGAGACATTAGCAAATGAATGCATTCATTTACATTATCAACTCAAAGATTTATTGGCGAATACTGAAGATGTGCATTCTGCACAAAGTATATTCTATATATTACATATACGGAATCTTCAAGATGTTTAATCCAATGTATACATAGCTTTGCGAATTTTTCTAAGTATCCCCGCTACAAACTGTTCAGCAGAAAGATCTTTTTCAACCCTGAAAAGAGTAAAAAACTATCTACGGGCAAGTATGGGCCAAGATAGACTTAATGCTTTTGCATTATTGTCTATTGAAGCGCAATTGGTGGATGAAATTGACTATGAAGATTTAATTGAAGGCTTTGCCAGAGAAAAATCTCGAAAGACTAAATTAATAAAATAAGCGTTGATCAAAAAATTTGCTAATTTTTGAAAAATAGTGTTCATATTAATATTATATTTGAAGTTATATTTACTTTTCAGAAAACCCGTTTCTTTTGTGTTTTATTGGTACACAAACACATGTACATATGAAGTATTTAATTTTATTTTAAGATACCATATTTAATTTTATATAAAACTTAAAAACTTTAGAAATTTCTAATTAAAAAAAAAAACAGAAAATTTGAAATAAAAGATTATTAAAAACACCCCAATTATGTTTAAAATTTTATACATTTTTTGGTCGAAAATAATAAACAATATTTAATAAATGAATTAAACTGCAGTGGACAAAAGACTGTTAGTAATTATATGTGACTTAAATGTCACATATAATCAAAAAGGGCGGCACTTCAAAGAGTGCCTGAGATGGGCCAGGCCTAAATCCACCACTGATTATAGTTTAAATGCAACGGTGGTAAGTTTGCCAAAACATTGTATCATAAAGAAACTAAATAATGTTGTTTTTTTAGGTTTGTGACCATAAAACTTATATAATGTACTTCGACGCTAGGCACCCTGGCGCCAATCACGATGCATTCGTATGGGAGCAGAGCAATTTTAACCAAAAAATGCAAGAAAATTTCGAAAATGGTAAAAAAATACATGGATACTTGGTAAGATGTGTAACTAAAAAATCCTATATTCAAATTTTTACGGCTTTTCTATTTGAATTAGTGATGCCGGTTACAAACTAAAAGCCTTCCTTATGATACCGTTCACAAGCCCCAGCAACGCTCATGAACAGCTTTACAATAGAAGTCATTCAAGTGCACGAAATGTGATTGAGCGTTGCTTTGGTGTGCTGAAGAATAGGGTTAGGTGTATATTAGGATATCGAGGGCTGCACTATGATCCAACAAATATTAAAAATGTTCAGAACCTGAAATAATTACAGAAAATATAAATAATATTAATAACTTAGAAGAAATCGAAGAATAAGAAACTGTTGCGGCATTCATTAGAAGAACAGTTGCTTTAAACATGTAAAAAATCTAAAAGAAATAGGCCATTTAATTTAAAAATTATTTTTATTTAGTTTAACAATCAAAAATATTGAAAAAACAGCAAAACATTAGTGAAATATGAATAAAAAGGAAAAATAAACCATTAATTTTCATGCATTGTAATTTAAAAAACGCATTTTTTAACATTTTTAAATTTTTTTCCTCAATTGCCTTTATGCAGGTTACTTGTGCTTCAGCGGCATTTCCACTTCTCTCTGCGGCATTAGCTAACCTTCTTATGTTGCTAGACTGTTGCGCAGATGTTTTTGCACTTTGTTCAGCTACCCTTAACTGACACCTAATTGGAGACAACTGATCCTCAACAACTGTATTTTCTTTTTTGCAGTGGAACACGCCGCTTGTTCCATATCACTGCCACTTTGATAGCTCTACGACGTTTGTTAGTTTCTTCGTCAATTGGTTTCGGTTGATTTTGTTTTTCTGCTAACTTTTGTTTATTAGGTGTTATTACCGCTACGGCCTTGATATTTCTTGGTGGTGTCTCCACAAGGGACTGAAAGCACTCTTCAATTGATTGAGCAGGAATGCTAGCCATCACCACCAAGCACCATACCATTAGGCCCTGCAGCGGAAGACATAAACAGTGTACGGTCAATAACTTCTTCCAACTCAGTTAAGTGGGAATACCGATATAGACCTCCACCAGTTTCTCTGAGACTTTTTTAGTTTTCTGCTATTTTTTTTCTTGGTTCTAGACTTTAAGTCCGCCCAAGTCTGTAAACCAAATATGTTTGTGACAGATATAAGTAGCATACAAATAAATAGTAATAAGCCTTATTTAGTTTATAACAAAATTGGCCCATGCTATACGACGCCACGGCACTTATTTAAATAGAATTCACAACAGTGTAGGATATTTTTCACATACACTGTATAATAGCAGGCTTTTTATAAATGTATCTTCCATTGACAAGGATTAAAAATCATGCAAATTACGAAACAATATACATTATTATTTTGTTGCTTTCAGTGACCATTATATGTTATGAAGCCAAACCAAAATATGAATATGAACGCACTTACCTTCTTCCATTCGACAAGAGTACGCATGAGAGAATTCAATTTTTGACATAAAGTTTTCCACTCCTCCACCGCTGAAAATTTGATAGGCCCGAAAACCGGAGTTCCTCTGGCCAATTCCAGATTTTCTTCCATGGTATGGGCAAGAGTCTGTAGCTGCTTTAAGGTTGACTTTTTAAAGCTAATTTTAAACACTTTATTGAACTAGTAACATTCGTATTATTATGGATTTACCATTTATTATCCCTTGTTATTTTAAATTTAAAAACAAAATGTTTATATTTTATTTCTTTCTTTTTATTATGTTAATTACGAAAGCAAAAAACCAAGTGACTGATTTTGGCTTTGCGTTCGCATTGTTGACAACACATTCGCATTAGAGAAATCGTTTTTTATATGAAAACACTTACGTTTTCTTTCGAGTTGTCGTTCGCATAGAGTAATAACTAGTGATACCCAAATCAGTTTACCTTCGCTTGGAATGCGAACGCAAGCTTTCTTTCGAAATTGAGAAACAGGCCATTAAAAATATAAGCCAAATTGTATTGTTAAAATTACCATAAATTTGTAGTATAATAAGTAGATAATAAATTTACTGTCGGAAAATACCACTACATATAATTAATAATTAATTAATTGGATAAGAAAATCACTTAAATGATTTCTAAACTGTTGTAGATTTCCTTTCCTTATATTTCGTTTTAGCAACTTGTTTTTTTCTTTCTAATAATTTGAACAAACAATTTAAGTCTATTTTTTTTAATAATTTTTTGCAAAATTCTTAATTTGCATTCATCATCATTTATCAACAATTGGATTAAGGGACTAAAAAATAAAAAACCTAACTTTTTATATTGTCAAACCCCAATTATATGTAACTTTTCTTAATCTTTATCATCATATAAAAATATCTGTTGTTGACATTTCTGTCAATTCAATTATATTCGTTTTTAGAAAGTTACTTTATACACACCATAACCAACATTAAAAACCAACACAAAAAATGTGGATGAACTAAATAAATTCAATTTATGTTATTCAACATCAAAGAACTAACAAAACGAGACACCTTAAAACCTTTAGTACTTATATTTTCCTAAAAAATGTATGAGATAGCATTTTTTAATCATATTTGAATTCAGGGAGTCAACGCATATCAATATAAATAAAAACATTCAATAAATCAGGAGTGATAAATTTGAAAAGAACTTTTTTGGTTGATTTGACAAGGATTTACCAATTTATCGATAAAAAACTTTGTTATTGGTTTTATTTTTATGAGTGTGTTTATGAACAGTAGTATTTGAATCAGGGTACGTATTTTTTCACCATGAATAGTACATTTTTGTTCATTCTCTTATTATTTTCAATGAATGAAATTTTGTTTTGCGTTTGTTTTTTCACTGCACACAAATAAGTTTCACACAAATATTTTTCATCTTCATACATAGGTGTTTGGTTTTCAAAATGTTCACATCTCTTTGTCCATGAAGTAATTTTTGTCAAGCTTCTTTCTTTTTCATCAACAATGAAAGAAGCAAGAATTTGTTTCATAAATTGAACACCACCATTCGTAATGAAATATTCATGACGCATATATCTTTCGTTTGTACGAAGTGTGAAACGAACATGAAAGAAAATAAATAAATGCGTCGTTCATTTCAAAGAATATATTTTAAAGCAATAGTAAATGTTCTATTGAAAAAGGTTATATTGACCTGCTCTCATGTTTTTACAATTAAAAAAAAGAGGTAAATGCACATTTTCATTACACATCCTAAATATTTACAATTATATGTACCTAACGGATATATACATACATTTTATAACCCTTTTCAATAAAACATTTAATGTATGGGGAAAAAAGAAGAAGAATGGTGGTGAACAATTTTTGAAACAAATTTTTTCTTCTTTCATGGACGATGAAAAAGAAGGCAGTTAAACAATAATTAATTCATGGACAAAGAGATGTGAACAGTTTGAAAAGCAAACATCCATGAATATGAAAAATGTGTGTGTGAAACTTATTTGTGTGCAGTGAATAAACAAACGCAATACAAAATTTTTTTTCGTGGATAGTGAAGAAAACAAAAAGGAAATCAACAGTTTCTTCATAAATATGGAAAATGAAAGAAGAGAATTCAGCACCCATTTATTTATAAGTATAAATACAAACAAAAACTCCCATTTATCCAGTTAAGTATGTATTGCTCAAGAGCTGGATCAATTAACGCAATCAAGAGCAAAATATACTCGTACGTGCTTTATTTATAGGTTTTTCGTTATATATTTTTTATGGTGCAGAAATATTTCATATGGAATAATTTTAGGTTAATAAATGATATGACCAAAAAAATATATATGTATGTACATACATATATTTTTATGCTGAAAGTAACATTTTTGTGAGAATTGTTTTCCAAACAGATGTTATATAAGTTAAATTTTACTTTTCACCTTTTTTTAAATAAAACACTTTTACATAGAGATTTTAGATTTTATTTAGTATAGTTCAATCAACTTCAAATCCACTTATAATATGCTTTAATTTTATTTTTTTAAGTTCGCTTTCCTTTCTGATGAGGATCGCTTAATAGTCAGAATAATACTACTTGACTAACTTAAAATTAAACAAAAAGGAAAGACGTAATAAAAATGAGAACAATTCAATAGCAGTTCTTGCAAAATGTTTTTATACTCTCAATACTACCTTAACTACCCTCCCTCTTTAGAACCGGTCGTCCTCGACGGTTACACTGTATTAAATTAATTTTATATAAAGATACAACTTAGATTTTTTCTTACTCTAATTGGTTATTGAATAAGTTAAAAATGACAAAGCTCAAAATTCTATTGTATATTATCCTTATGAACAGGTCGATTATCTATCAGTACATAACTTCCCATATCCTTTTGAATTACTTTCTCTACAAAGCGTTTACTGAACTTATTCCCCAATCTTTTGTTAGTTTTTACAAATACCTTTTCTCCAGTGGAAAAGATTCTCATTACCCTGTTTGTGTTGTGGTACGACAAATCCTTCTCTTGAGCTATATTTAGTTTTTTCTTTAATGATAATCTTAGCTTCTCGGAAATGCAGTGGATGACATCTATGGGTCTGAGTCCAATAACTGAATGTATTGTTCGATTATACTTAGAAACTGCAATTAGAACCAACTCTTTTGTGTCGATATACCTGCCTTCAGTTTTTAAGCACCTAGCGATTTCGGCCAAAGTACTATGAAAACGTTCCACTTGGCCGTTACTAGCACTATGTGCTGGTGGAACTGTAAAAATTTCGATGCCAAACTGGTTTAATAGAATAGATTTAATTGTCTCTGAATTAAAAGCTTTTTCGTTATCGCATACTATAGTTTTAGCTTTTGGAAAAAAATTCACTATTGATAATAATGGAATTTTAATATCAACAATTGATCGAGATGCGATGGGGAACGCGAGAGCGAATTTGCTAAACTTGTCTATACAGGTAACAAAATGTGAGTTATCAGTAGAAAAAATATCTATGTGTAACAGTTCGCCTGGATTTTCAGGAATAGGTGATTTTCCAATTCTAGATTTTTGAGGGTGTCTGATATATTTCGCTTCCTTGCAGGTTTTGCAAGTTAAAGCTATCTCTTCTAATTTCTTTCGGATGCCTGGAAAGTAGTACTCTCTAAGGATTTGATTAAGATTTTCGCGAATATTGCGATGTGCCCTGTTGTGTTCATTTAATATGATTTCAAGTTGATCATCAGGATTGTGAATATCTATCACCATGGTTTTGCTAAAGACAAATTTTATGGACGGAAAGTCTTTTATAATATCATTTTGTATTTGACTTAAGGTGTGGCAATCAGAATGAATGCAGTTTACAACGTTTGGATTCACAGCTTTTTTCAACAACTTTATGATGTCTGTTACTTTACTGAAATTTATTACGTGCCTCACTTGATTTGCAAATACGGTTTCTGAAAATAAAGCTGGTGTTGATGCCTCGATTAGAACAAGTTGATTTTTAAAACAATTTATTGGGTTTAAGACAGGCTTGATAACTTCTAGAGAAGACTCTTTACTGTGTAATGTTTCAACAGTCGATTGCTCTGTTGCGGTTAAAGTGTCAGAACCTCGAGCTTCTTCGGTTGCAGACAAAGTCTCAGAACCAATTGAGGCAGCCATGCTCATTGAATCACTTTCTGCGTAATGCATATATTGACGAGATAAAGCATCTGCAACTATATTTTCTTTGCCGGGTTTATAGTGAAACTTTGGAGAAAACTCCTCAATAAATGCCCTCCATCTTCTGATTTTAGTATTAGGATTTCTTTCTGAAAGAGAAAATGCGAGTGGCTGGTGATCTGTAAAGATATTTACGTGTTTTGCACCATACAGGTAATTTCTTAACTTTTGAAGAGACCAAACTATAGCTAATAGTTCCCGCTCATTGGTGGAATAGTTTTCTTCTGTTGCAGATAATGTCCTTGAAATCATTGTTACTGGTCTCCCATTTTGCGCCAAAACAGCACCGATTGCACTGGACGATGCATCGGTTGTAAGTTCGAATGGCTCATTGAAGTTTGGATGGAGTAACAAGACGTCTTCGGATGCTAATATATTTTTAATCTTTTGGAATGCGACGAGAGCTTCTTCGTCAAGACAAATTTTTATATTTCGAGAGGACCTTGCCGACACGTTGCCGTTTTCGCCACGAAGGTATTTTGTGAGCGGTTTCGTTATGAGCGCGTAGTCTTTGACGAACCGGCGGTAATAACCTGCCAACCCTAAAAATGACCTTAGACTGCGTAGTGTTTCAGGGACTTGGTAATTTATAATAGCATTGACTTTATCAAGGCAGGTCTTAATACCATCTTTTGAAACAAGGAAGCCTAAAAACTCTACAGAACTTTTAAAGAACTTTGACTTTTCACTTGAAACTCTCATATTGGCCTTGAAAAGTTTTTGAAGGATTCTATCAATGTCAGATATATGTTTATCAGCTGATGATGAGAAGATGATAATATCATCGATATATACGTGACAGGTTTTTCCAATTTCTTCACGTAAAATATCATCTATCGCACGCTGAAAAATGCTTGGGGCGTTTTTTAGCCCAAAAGGGAGTCGACAAAATTCGAATTTCCCATTATTGACGCTAAAAGCTGTCTTTTCTCTGTCCTTTTCTGCTAGGCTGATTTGATGGAATCCGGATTTTAAATCTAGAGTAGTAAAGTAAACAGATTTTCCTAAATTTGATAAAATGGTCGATGTATCGGGAATTGGGTAACGATCGCTTGTAGTTTTTGAATTTAGTTTTCTAAAGTCAATTACAAGTCTTTTTTTCGGTTTTCCTGACTTATCGAAACCTTTCTTATCGACTATCCATATAGGATTGTTATATGGAGAGCGAGAAGGTCTTATTATGCCATTTTTCAGTAAATCTGCTATTTCCCTGTTTACGAAGTCGTTCAAAGCTAATGGGTAAGGATATGACTTTGAGTATACTGGCTCATTGTCCTCAGTTTTAATAGTTGCCACCACCTTTGTGGCAAAAGGAAGGGACTCTATTGGATCGGCAAAAACTCTTTTGTTAGCTTCTAAAATATTTTCTAGTTTTTCGATTATATAAGCCGGTGCGTCACAAGTTTCAGGACTAATTAAATTATTGACGGCATCACAATGAAGAAACGATAATTTTTCTTCTCCATTTTCATATTTTAGTATTCCCCCTTTGCAGTCAATTTCAGCTTTTATTTGATTCAAAAAATCAAATCCAACTATTACATCAAAAGTTGTTAAATCAGGTAAAACGAAAAATTGAGCCGTTGTACCCAGTAAATACGCTAAACATTTTAAATAGATTTTTGAATTCCCATTGACTGATTTTACTAAAAAAGGCTTTTTAAGTGATTTAACTGATTTTAATGATTTAATATTTTTAATATAATTCTTTGATGTACCGGTATCGATTAATATTTTCAACTTCCTACCTCCGAGCGATCTTTCTATGTACGGCAGGAATGACCTGGTTCTAAAAAATTAACTTCGTCTTGTATATTTTCTTCACTAAGTTCATCTTGTGGGACATAAGTTGGCTGAGGCTCAGGTAAAGCATAATCAAAATTAGGGTTAGATGGCTCATTATAATCGAGACCAAAGTAGTTTTCTGTAGGATAATGTTCATTTAAATGATTAAGTCTTTGCACCTTTGAAACATTTTGACGCAAACTACCAGCTGGTCGTTTTTGATATTGTTGATTTAAACGGTTACTAATATCAACTTCCATTGGCTCAGCATTTTGACGATAGTTTGCATCATAAGTTTGAAGTCTATTGCTATTTCTGGTTTGATGCTGATTTGAAAAGGGATTTGCTAATGTGTTGCTATTTCTATTGATATTATGGACTTGATTGTATTGTGATTCATATCTATTGTTTGGCTGATTTCTAAAAAGAAAGGTTTGTTGTGTTGGCCTATTAGGTAAACGATTTTGTCGAATAGGTTGATAATGTGGAGAATTATAAGTAACACCTTGGTATGAATTATTCCAAAAGGTCGTTGCAAAATTATATCTCGCCTGGTTGGTCTCAAGTTCCTGGGCAAGAGCGAGAGCGGAAGGCATGTCTGAAGGTTTACATGAAAACAATACATCCGACATTGGACGACGTAACCCAGAAATAAATACGCGCAATGCATTTTCCCTGTATTTCTGACCAAGCGCTTCGATTAATGAAGGGTTGCCTTCATTGGTCATTACTACTTTGTTTAAAATTAGCGCCAATTTTTTTTCAATTGCATCATAAAACTCAACAATTCCTTGAGAGCCCTGCTTTAATGTAGATAATTCTTGCTCAAGCGTAAATATAGATCTTTTATCTCCAAATGAAAAATCTAACCTAGATAAAATTGCTTTAAAATTCAACACAGTGTTGTACGAGCTAAGTACTGTATCAGCAGCTCCTACAACTTTGTTTCTTATAATTCCTACAGCTTGATAATATGTGGAGCTACCTTCATAAGATTCATATAGTTTGTGTGCAGTTATTGCTGCCTGACGCCAGGACATGTACTTGCTCCCATCTCCACTAAATTCTGGAATAGATTTCACTATATCCAAAGATTCGCTACACCTTACACCTACCCTAATAGATATAGGTCTATATTCTTCAACTTGTACAGGACTTTCTAAGACGGATAATCTTCTAGTTAAATCATCAATAGTGTTCTGAAAACTTAGACGCGCTTGTTCAGTTGCCTGACTCAAAGCAGTATTTAGTAAGGCTTGCACTGTATTAGTATCCATTTTCCTATTGTTTGGGGAAGTACCTTCTGAGCTTATTCTCAAGTTTTTTACTTCTGATATTAAATCATCAAAGTTCATAAGGAGGTTAATTTTATTTTAATTAAAATTACTTTACTAATTTTTGCTTAATTCTAGTGATAGGAAATAAATTTTGAAATTCTAATTATTTTTTCTTTTGAATATTATTTAATAATATTATTTAATATTTATGTTTAAACGTGATGATGAAAATATGTAGTTTTAATATCAAAGATTATTACAATTAATTTTTAATAAAATTTAATTGGTAGTAAAATTAATTTAGATATAAAAATTTATATAATATTTAAACAATTATTAAAATTAATATTCCCAACAATAAGATTAAACTTTTAATTTTAGTTACTACTAAATTTTTAAATTTTTGATTGTCTTCACGTTCAAAGGCAGCTTTTTCTAGAAATCATACAGCTGATCTTGCTAATCAGTAGGCTTTTAATAATGTTGTCTTCTCGCAAATCAGAGTTATTTTATGTACATTTATTTTGAGTCTCAACTTTTATAATTTGCTTTTATTCAATTTTTTTCTTCTTTTGATTTCAATGTCTTAAATTAGCTTTTTTATTATTTTTTAGGTGTTCAAGAATTTAAGTACCGTTTTTATTTATTTCATCATTTTATCATTTCGTTTTGATCAATGCTTATTGTTGCTTAATTTTGCTTATTTTATATTTTGTTGCTTTTCACTGTTTTACAAATTTTTCGGAATTTCTTTTTTAATAGTAGATCTTGCTTATTACTAGTTTTTGAATAATTTTGTGTTCTCACAAAATTACATGTATATTTTTGTTCTCAAATTTTTATAATTTGCTTTTATTATATTTTTTTGATCTTCAAGAATTTAAGTACCGTTTTTATTTATTTCATCATTTTATCATTTCGTTTTGATCAATGCTTATTGTTGCTTAATTTTGCTTATTTTATATTTTGTTGCTTTTCACTGTTTTACAAATTTTTCGGAATTTCTTTTTTAATAGTAGATCTTGCTTATTACTAGTTTTTGAATAATTTTGTGTTCTCACAAAATTACATGTATATTTTTGTTCTCAAATTTTTATAATTTGCTTTTATTATATTTTTTTGATCTTCAAGAATTTAAGTACCGTTTTTATTTATTTCATCATTTTATCATTTCGTTTTGATCAATGCTTATTGTTGCTTAATTTTGCTTATTTTATATTTTGTTGCTTTTCACTGTTTTACAAATTTTTCGGAATTTCTTTTTTAATAGTAGATCTTGCTTATTACTAGTTTTTGAATAATTTTGTGTTCTCACAAAATTACATGTATATTTTTGTTCTCAAATTTTTATAATTTGCTTTTATTATATTTTTTTGATCTTCAAGAATTTAAGTACAGTTTTTATTTATTTTAAATTGTATTTTTTTTTCGGTTTTCAATGCTTATTGTTGCTTATATTTGATTATCGCTTTTTGCAAAAATCAACGATGCCAATTATTAACAATTCAATTTGATATATTTGTTTAATTTCATTGTTTAGTTAATTTTAAAGTACTTTTTGTTAATATTGGAAATTTCGGAAATTGTTCCATAATTTAAATACGTTGTTTTGTCACTTGTTTTAAATATTATTTAATTTTGGATTTTCACGGGGTGTAGCTTATTTAAATTATTATATTTGTTTTAAATTTTAGCTTGTTTTTATTTTAGCCTCAGCGGCCCCACGTTGGGCGCCAGTTAAATTTTACTTTTCACCTTTTTTTAAATAAAACACTTTTACATAGAGATTTTAGATTTAGATTTTATTTAGTATAGTTCAATCAACTTCAAATCCACTTATAATATGCTTTAATTTTATTTTTTTAAGTTCGCTTTCCTTTCTGATGAGGATCGCTTAATAGTCAGAATAATACTACTTGACTAACTTAAAATTAAACAAAAAGGAAAGACGTAATAAAAATGAGAACAATTCAATAGCAGTTCTTGCAAAATGTTTTTATACTCTCAATACTACCTTAACTTATACACAACAAGTTAGGTATGAACCGATACGAGTAAATTCCAGAACATACTCTAATCCTTTTTGATACAGAGTAATTTTAGTACCGATTATTAAGTAGGTATACTCGCTGTCTATTAACTTTTAATTTAAATAATATCAAATGCAACTGCGTTTTGTGTCATGATTGAAATTTGAACATAGACCATAAATAAATAAAGCAAAATATTGGCCATGTTTTGCTTCAAAAAGACAGCGAAATTATATCAATTGAACTCAGTGATTAATAAGCCTTCTTGTGAACTGTCTCCTGCTGCAAAAGCAAGGCCAGTAAAATACAAAATCGGAAGATATGCAGTAAATTTAATATTAAAAAGTGGTGAGTCATTACTCTTTAATATTTTAAAAGTATACTTGTAACATGTTTATACATGGGGTCCTTATATCATCAAATCGCGATACCGCTATGTATCGAAGTACCTTCTAAATATGTACACAATTTCAAAAATTTGCAAAATTATTTTCAATTAATTGTATTTTTTATTTTATGTGTACACTAAAATAAATTTGATTTGGTTGAAATTTGTTAGATGAATTTCTGTGACGAATGAATTATTTCCATTTAATGTCTCTTGCACATACATACATAAATTAAAACTAATGCAAAATTCATATTTTAATTTGAAACCAAAAGAAACATTTAATTTTAACATCTAAAACTTATGGTCTGTTTCTCAATTTCCAAAGAAAGCTTTTATTTGCATTCCAAGCGAACGAAAACTGATTTGGGTTTCACTAGCTATTATTCTATGCGAACGATAACTCGAACGACAACTCGAAAGAAAACGTACATAAGTGTTTTCATATAAAATACGATTTCTCTATTTCGAATGTGTTGTCAACAATGCGAACGCAAAGTCAAAATCAGTCACTTGGTTTTCGGCTTTAGTAATTAAAATAATAAAAAGAAATAAATAAAATATAAACATTTTTTAAAAATTTAAATGGATAATAAATGGTAAGTGCATAATACAGTATACCACGGTTAAATGCCTCACTTATAAAACCAAATTGTTTTGGGTATTTATTCGGGGAAGGCATTTAAAGGTTTATATTTATTTACCCCACAGAGGTAGTTATATGAAAACTCTTAAATGCCTTTAAAGGGTAATTATCAGAATACTCATACATTTCATTTTGAATATAAAAAACAGAATTATAAATTAACTAAAACATTTTATTGTATAAAAATTCGTATTATAAAAAGAGTAAAACAAAAAACGATTTTATAACAAAACAAAAACAGTATAATTCATATCATATGTAAAAAATAATATGTATTAACTTTAAAAACTATAAAATACTTAATGTCAATTATAAAATATTCAGTAATTATTCATATTTGAAATTTCTCTTCTCTGAAATCTCCACAACCAACCGCTGCACAGAGCAGTATTTCACCCAAAAGCTGGCCAAAAAGGCAAAACTGAATTTTAAGAAATCTAAAGAACTAAGTACGTAGCTCGACAGACAACAATATTTTACATTATATTGTAAATTTTGAAGACGTTTAGTTGCGATTTGTAGCTCTGAGACCCTGCTAAAGTCAGGAAAGTGAAGAAAATTATATGAGATTTAAATGTTTTTTTTTTTCGGTTTCTGGGTGTTTATATGATATTTTTTTGCGGCTAAACGAATAAAGGTTTATTTTTTTCGCTGAAAGGTTTGATCAAAAGTTATTTGAAAAAGAAAAAAAAAAATTAAAATATGTTGAATAATTATGTTGAAACAATTCGTTCAAAAGCTAAAAAAAGGAAAAGAAGAGATTTTTAAAAGTGAGGTTAGCATGTCTACGAATTATGTTTGTTACCAAAATAAAATTTGAAATCTTTAATTTTAGAAACAAAAAAAAGTGTGCGGAAGTTTGCGCCATTATTTTTGACGATTTGTTAAAATTTTCACATTTCTTCTATTTTTGCTCATCGGGCACTTTTTCTTATTCATTTATATCGTCATTTATATCGTTATGTATTTTGAATTATTGATTTCAACTCTTATTCACATCACTTTTAACACTTCACAATATACCGTCTTCACTTATACCGTCTTTTATTCCTTAGGATTGTGGCTTTTAGAAAAAACTTTAAAATTTTAACTTTTTGGTTCTTAAATTTTTTTATTGCATTTTGAAAACAAAAAATTTTACGCATTTTGCATGTAAATTTTTTTTTCGCCATTAAATTTTCAATAACTCCAAAATAGTAGTAGTAGATATAAAATAAATGTGTATAGTTAGTTTAAGCAGAATTTTCCGGTGCATCTTGTGATCCTCCTGCTATTAAAATCGGAGTACACGTTTTCAAGTTATGGCAAAATATATAAGGCAACCCAACGATTTAGGGGGTGAAGTATACCACGCCTTTAAAAGAAAATCCTAACGTACTAGAGAAAAACGGAAAACAGATTTGAATTAAGGGCATCAAAATCCATATAGTCCACACACTTTTATTTCTAGGGTAGAGACAAATTTTTTTGTTGCGCAATGTACTTTTGTTGCGCAGTGCAATTTTTTCAAAATCTGCCACTAGACTTTTTATAGCATACTACACCTAAAACTATCAAAAAACTAAAACTTTTAATTCAAAAAACACGTTTAATAATAATACTCCTCAAAAAATTATCAATAAAATACATATGGGATGAAAGCTGAGACTCCCACGATTCCAGAGGTGGCTTGGTTTTTCATGTGCGTTACACCTATAAAAAGTTACACGGCTTTAAAGTCGAATTATTTTTAAGTAACAAAAAATTGGTTTGGAAAAATAAATATCAAAAATTAATTTTTCAATAAAAATGCATGCAAATTTTTTTGTGTTATTCAGAAATGTAGCAGAAACAATGAAAAAATCCTAAAATTCAAATATTTATAACAACACTGTAAAAAAACTGAAGTTTTTATCCAAAATATGTACTTTAAAAAAAAAAAAAATTGTCAGCTTCGATGGACCCGAAAAAACTACTTTTATAAATCTGTTATATGTATATACTAAAGTATGTATACAAATATTTAAGTGTCTTCTGTGCCAACTTTTGAAATATGTATAATGATTTTAAAAATCATCCATATTTGATATTTTTATTAAAATTATCAGTTTATATTTGAAAATGTACGATAATAGTAGGCTATGTTTTAAACCAGAGCGAACTAGTACAAGGTGCTTTAGAATGCCTTCACAAAACAATTAAGAAAGAACAGACTTGAGCACACTCGAAAAAATAGCAGAGAAAATTTTAATCAAGATTTAATGAATAAACTCCTAATTTCTTCTGATCCATTAATTGCATCTAATAGAAATACAATAAATTCAAGCAGCTCTTTCAACAATAATCAAGAAAATAGTAATTACATAATAGTAGATGAATCTATTAACACTGATTCAGACTCAGAAAATATTAAATATTGATTAAGAAATTGTTTACAATTGTTATGTTATTTGAATTTGTTTGTAACTTTATTATTAATCTTTATATAAATTTGTTTTTTATCTTTAATAATAATTTAATTTTAAAATAATTTGGTAACCCTATTTATATAATGTTATTTGAATACCAATAGATATGAGTATTTTCAAAACTTTAAATAATAAAAATACTAAAAAGTTTAAAATAATGTTATATTTAAAAAAGGTATACGGCAACCCTAAATAATTATTGAATGGTTATATATTAGGTGTGATCCCGTACTCAACATTGTACCGAAAACTGTTCCCGTACTGCAAGATTGGGTAAAAGAGAGTAATTTTGAGAAAAAGTGTTCTTCTTCTTCTTGCACAAAACAGCCCAAACTTTTTCTTCGGGTTGATTGTGTAAAAGCAAAACAATCAACTGTTTGAAAGATTTAATGAATAAACTCCTAATTTCTTCTGATCCATTAATTGCATCTAATAGAAATACAATAAATTCAAGCAGCTCTTTCAACAATAATCAAGAAAATAGTAATTACATAATAGTAGATGAATCTATTAACACTGATTCAGACTCAGAAAATATTAAATATTGATTAAGAAATTGTTTACAATTGTTATGTTATTTGAATTTGTTTGTAACTTTATTATTAATCTTTATATAAATTTGTTTTTTATCTTTAATAATAATTTAATTTTAAAATAATTTGGTAACCCTATTTATATAATGTTATTTGAATACCAATAGATATGAGTATTTTCAAAACTTTAAATAATAAAAATACTAAAAAGTTTAAAATAATGTTATATTTAAAAAAGGTATACGGCAACCCTAAATAATTATTGAATGGTTATATATTAGGTGTGATCCCGTACTCAACATTGTACCGAAAACTGTTCCCGTACTGCAAGATTGGGTAAAAGAGAGTAATTTTGAGAAAAAGTGTTCTTCTTCTTCTTGCACAAAACAGCCCAAACTTTTTCTTCGGGTTGATTGTGTAAAAGCAAAACAATCAACTGTTTGAAAGTAAACAATAGCAAATTAAAAAAAAGTATATATGTTCTTATGCTCACAAAAGTACATAAAAACTGTTATTTAAAAATTTTGTCATAAACGATTAATAAATTAAACTTCTAAATTATATTAGGAAATGCGAGTACAATCAAATGTTTGTGTTTTTAATTTTTACTATATACGAAAACACTTTGACATAATGTTTTGGGATATAAAGTTGGTTTTTTGTGTTCCCGTACTTTCGGGCATTTTTATCTCTAAGAGAGTTTATTTTTGTTTTCTTTCATTTTACCGAACTTTTCCCAAAAAGTACGGGATCGCACCTATTATAAAAAACTATCACGATTTATCATTTTGTATGTGAAATGATAGATTAAAATTCAAAAAAATAATAATTACTGAAATGGGGGAATTTTGGGTGTTTAATTGTTCCCACACCGGAAAAATAAAAGGATTTCTAAAAATGTTCATTCATTTTTAAAAATAGTAGGCCAATAGATATAGATGCCAAAAATTTAATTATGCTACCATAATTCCTTCGATTTTTTTTCAGTTTTACTATGAGGACCGTTCACTGTGTATCGCAATGAAATTGTGCAGCCAGTTGTTTTGTTTTTTCCTTCTTTTTTTCCATAGAGATCAACAAAAGTTTTTGCTTTATGGATAAAGAAGTTTTTTTAGAAGGCATATTACTAAAAAAATTTAAAATTTTATTTATTTGACCACAAAATTTATATTTTTACTTATTTTCAAAAACTAAGATATTTTTAGTTTTACCACCAACAATGAATGACAAGAACAAACAAGCGTGAAGTTAACAGGTGCTTTAATGAAGTTCTTACAGCACAGTTGTTAAAAAGTACTTTGGGTAAATAAACTAACTTAAATCAATGAATATGCCAGTGTTGGGATTTTTTTTGAGGTAATTACCCGTATTGGGTAATTAACCGAATGTTATTAAACCGTGGAATTTTGTTTGAAAATGTATAATAAATATACGGGGATTTACGGCGCGAGGTACATAAAAGCAATTATGCGTGGGGTATTTAACCGTGGTATACTGTAATACGAATGTTACTAGTTTAATAAAGTGTTTAAAATTAGTTTAAAAATTTTAACCTTAAAGCAGCTACAGACTCTTGCCCATACCAAAAAACTTTATGTCAAAAATTGAATTCGCTTGGACCACCCATGCGTACTCTTGTCGAATGGAAGAAGGTAAGTGCGTTCATATTTTGGTTTGGCTTCATACCATTAATGGTCACTGAAAGCAATAAAATAATAATGTACATGCATACATATGTATGTATGTATATTGTTTCGTAATTTGCATGATTTTTAATGCTTGTCAATGGAAGATACATTTATAAAATATCGGCTATTATACAATGTATGTGGAAAATATCTTACACTGTTACACTGGATGTGAATTCTATATAAAATAAGCGCCACGGCGTAGTATAGCATGGGCCAATTTTGTTATAAACTAAATAAGACTTATTACTATATATTTGTATGTTACTTATATCTGTCACAAACATATTTGGTTTACAGACTTGGGCGGACTTAAAGTCTACAACTAAGAAAAAAATTGCAAAAATCCAAAAAAGTCTCAGAGAAACTGGTGGATGTCTATATCGGTATTCCCAATTAACTGAGTTGGAAGAAGTTATTGACCATACATTGTTTCTGTCTTCCACTGCAGCGCCTAATGGTATGGTGTTTGGTGGTGAGGTCCATATTATTCCTGCTCAATCATTTGAAGAGTGCTTTCATTCCCTTGTGGAGACACCACCAAGTAATTTTGAAGCCGTAGCGGTAACAACACCTAATAAACAAAAGGTAGCAGAAAAACAAAATCAACCGAAACCAATTGACCAAGAACCTAACAAACGTCGTAAGAGCTTTGAAAGTGCCAGTGATATGGAATTAGCGGGTTGTTCTACCGCAAAAAGAAAAATACAGTTGTTGAGGATCAGTTGTCTCTAATTAGGCGACAGTTAAGGGTATCTGAACGAAGTGCAAAAACGTCTTCTTAACAGTTTAACGATATAAGAAGGTTAGCTGATGCCGCCGAGAGAAGTGCAAATGGCGCTGAAGCACAAGTAACGTGCATAAAGGCAATTGAGGAAAAAATGTTAGAGCGTTTTTTAAATAACAATGCATGATAATTAATGGTTTATTTTTCGTTTTATTTATTCATATTTCACTAATGTTTGGCTGTTATTTCAATATTTTTGATTATTAAACTAAATAAAAGAATTTTTAAGTTAAATGGCCTATTTCTTTTAGATTTTTACATGTTTAAAGCAAATGTTCTTATAATGGATGCCGCAACAGTTTCTTTTTCTTCGATTTCTGCTAAGTTATTTATTTATTTATATTTTATATTAATTATATTTTCTGTAATTATTTCAGGTTCTGAACAGTTATATTATTTATATTGTGAAGTGCGCAACATGCATTTATAATAAAGGGTGTTTTTTTTATAGAGGTATAGAACTTTAAGTTGGCATTACTTTTCAAGATGACGATCGATTTAACAAGTGACTTATTCGCAGTTTGGTTTGGGAATTCATCGTGAATAGACTCACGCCTGAACAACGCTTGCAAATAGGGCCCAAAACGAGATTAGCGTTGTTTCCGATTTTCACAAGCGAATTTGGTTTAGCGATGAAGCGGACTTCTGGTTGAATGGCTACTTCAACAAACAAAACTGCCGCATTTGGAGTGAAGGTAATCCTCAAGTGTATGTCGAAACACCGTTACATCCAGAAAAACTGACTGTTTGGTACGCTTTATGGGCTGGTGGAACCATTGAGCCGACCTTTTTCAAAAACGATGGTGGCCAGAACGTTACAGTCAATGGTGATCGGTATAGAGCCATGATTAGTAACTTTTTCATTCCTGAATTGAATAACCATAATGTCCAGGAAATGTGGTTTAAACAAGACAGCGCAACATGTCACACAGCTCGTGCCACAATAGATTTAGTGAAAGACACGTTTGGTGACCGCCTAATTTCACGTTTTGGACCTGTGAATTGGCCTCCAAGATCTTGTGATTTAACACCGCTAGACTACTTTCTGAGGTGCTATATAAAGTCATTGGTCTATGCGGATAAGCCACAAACGCTTGACCATTTGGAAGACAACATTCGCCGTCTTGTTGTCGATATACGGCCACAAATGTTGGAAAAAGTCATCGAAAATTGGACGTCCAGATTGGACTACATCCGCGCCAGCCGTGGCGGTTATATGCCAGAAATCATTTTTAAAATGTAATGCCACAAGATTATCTTTCAGATAAATAAAATTCATGTCAATAATCCATCGATGTTTTATTGCAACTTAAAGTACTTTACCTCTATAAAAAACACTCTGTATTTGTTGGATCATAGTAAAGCGAGATCCTAATATAAACCTAAACCTATTCTTCACCACACTAAAGCAACGCCCAATCACATTTCGTGCACTTGAATGCCTTCTATTGTAAAGCTGTTCATGAGCGTTGATGGGGCTTCTGAACGGTGTCATAAGGAAGGCTTTTAGTTTGTAACCGGCATCACCTAATTCAAAAAGAAAACCCATAAAAAATTTTAATAATCTTGCATTTTTTGGTTAAAATTGCTCTGTTCCCACACGAATGCATCGTGATTGGCATCAGGATGCCTAGCGTCGACGCACATAATGTACGTTTTATGGTCACAAACCTAAAAAAATAACATTATTTAGTTTATATATGGTACAATGTTTTCTCAAACTTACCACCATTGCATTTAAACTATAATAGCTAATAACGAGTGATTTTTTAAGAGCTTGAGAACTTTTTTAAAAAAAAAAACGCATAAAATTTGCAAAATCTCATCGGTTCTTTATTTGAAACGTTAGATTGGTCCATGACATTTACTTTTTGAAGATAATTTCATTTAAATGTTGACCGCGGCTGCGTCTTAGGTGGTCCATTCGGAAAGTCCAATTTTGGGCAACTTTTTCGAGCATTTCGGCCGGAATAGCCCGAATTTCTTCGGAAATGTTGTCTTCCAAAGCTGGAATAGTTGCTGGCTTATTTCTGTAGACTTTAGACTTGACGTAGCCCCACAAAAAATAGTCTAAAGGCGTCAAATCGCATGATCTTGGTGGCCAACTTACCGGTCCATTTCTTGAGATGAATTATTCTCCGAAGTTTTCCCTCAAAATGGCCATAGAATCGCGAGCTGTGTGGCATGTAGCGCCATCTTGTTGAAACCACATGTCAACCAAGTTCAGTTGTTCCATTTTTGGCAACAAAAAGTTTGTTAGCATCGAACGATAGCGATCGCCATTCACCGTAACGTTGCGTCCAACAGCATCTTTGAAAAAATACGGTCCAATGATTCCACCAGCGTACAAACCACACCAAACAGTGCATTTTTCGGGATGCATGGGCAGTTCTTGAACGGCTTCTGGTTGCTCTTCACTCCAAATGCGGCAATTTTGCTTATTTACGTAGCCATTCAACCAGAAATGAGCCTCATCGCTGAACAAAATTTGTCACATTTGAACATTTCGAACCGAACACTGATTTTGGTAATAAAATTCAATGATTTGCAAGCGTTGCTCGTTAGTAAGTCTATTCATGATGAAATGTCAAAGCATACTGAGCATCTTTCTCTTTGGCACCATGTCTGAAATCTCACGTGATCTGTCAAATACTAATGCATGAAAATCCTAACCTCAAAAAAATCACCCATTATAAATGTTTAACATTGTCTCCTGGAGATTTAATGCGTATGTGCGTTCCATCAACACAGCCAATAATGCCAGGAAATCCGGAGGATTCGAAAAATGCTCGTTTTATCGCATCTTCCGTACGAACCATTTTTATCTACTCACCACAAATAATTACCTCAAAAAAGTTTAACAACTCTGCAATTATTCTGCAGACTGAGGATTTGCATAAGGAGGAAATAATTTCATTTCCCACCGTCTGTTGATTGCTACCAGTAGCCAAAAGCATAGAAACGTTGCCAATTTAACATCCACCCTTATGCAGGTGCTTCTGAATTTAGGGGTGGTATTTAAAATCAAGTTTTGAAGAAGTATCTGAAAAATGTCTTTGGAAAAGCGGAAATTTGCAATAAACCTAATATTTAGCATAAAAGGTACGATTTTATTTTTTGTAATGTATGTATGTATGTATTTACTGGCTTATAGGTATTTCTAGGACGTTGAACATGTCTCTTATCCGCCTACGATTGAGCAGTACATGTTGGTGATCCCCTCGATAGCGCCCACAAAATTAACAGCGATTGTTAAGTCCATAACAAAAAATGTATTTGAAAATGGAATATACTTACATATGAACACTTTTTTTGTTTTGTTTTTTTGTTTTTTTATTTTATTTTCTTATAATTCACATTTGTCATATACTTTAAGTAGGGTTCTATTTATCTACAAAAAAATTTAGTAGTGTTTTTGGTACTTTTAACGAAAATCGAAATAATATTTACAAATTTGCGATATGATAATATTGAAATATATTAATACGTAAGAAACTAAAGTTGGCATACGTAAGTGCACTCGAATGAAAACTTTTAAAATAGAGAAAGCCAAATCGATTCGAATTCGAGTGACTTGCTTTCGTTCGCTTGGGGTTTCTTTTTTTTATAAAACTACACATACATATTTTAAATATTTACATTTATTTCTACAAAAGTAAAATAGATTATATAGTTATTTGCAGAAACAAAAATGATGTTGTCGCATTTATAAAATTTTATTGTGTATTGTTGACAGTAACAGTATAAAGTTGTAGTTATTGCAGTAAGTTTACCTTGTACTTGATCGTCCTCTTATAAAAAATACTAGTAAAAAGGTCACTCAGGTATTTTTGAAGAATTTTTATTATTCTTAATTTTAGAATCTTAATCGAACAGGTATACTAGACTCAATTATATGTCTTTAGTATGAGTCACATAAACATTTGAAAATATTGCAAGTTTTTTAAGACAATATTTTTTGCTCGACTTCACTTAGTTTGCGTATTAAATTTTTTAAATCAAAAGGATAATCTTATCGCATTGAAGAAAAAGTATGACAATTCAGTTTCTATTGAATTGCAAAACTACTCGTCCTCTACAACATTGAAAAAAACCCCAATCTGAGCAGAATGCAGCTGCTTCAAGCCAACAAAACGATCTTATAGTAACAAAACACGACAGCGATATTTGTGCGTTATCTGAGTCTGATTGGTATCCATCTTATTCTTCTACTGCAGAAACTTTGTCCTCCAGCATAGCTGATGTATCTTCTTCTGAACAGCCTCCAGCTGACATCCAGCAGAATGATTCTTCTGCCGACAGGAATTCCTCATCGGAAAAACCTCCTTATGATCAGCCTACAGCTGCTATTATCAAGCAACGTGATTTTTCTTCTATCGTGAATTCCTTTTTTAGCAATTTTGATAAACCTTCTTCTGAACAGTCTCGAGCTGATACTATACATCAACATGAATTGCATAATTCGTCCCCTACAACGTTGAACAAACCGCAATCTGAGCAGACTGCAGCTAATTTAATCGATCAAAACCATCTTATAGAAATAAAACACTAAAGCACTATTTTTGAGGCCTTAAAATCTACACGGAATTCGTAGTCTTCCATCTTATACTACCGTGACTTTGCCCTCCAGTACAGTATCTTCTTCTGAACAACATCCATGCCGACATGAATTCTACCCCCAGGTTATCGGATAAACCTCTATATGAACAGCCTCCAGCTGCTATTACCCAGCAAAATGATTCTTCCGCTGTCGTGGATTCTTAATTTTCATCTGATAAACCTCCTTATCCTCGGTCCCTCGGTCTGCTACCGTATTTTTTTTCCACTTCATCTAATGAACCACAGTCTGAACAGTCTCCAGCTCTTATTGTCTCCAGTTTCTGTTCAGCTACATAATACATATGTTGGCGTTAATTCGTCCTGTGATCAGATTACTCATGTTACAGTCCACCAAAATAATTCTGCTCTCACAAATTCGTCTACTCCCTCATCTCTCCAACCTGTTGCTAAGTTGATTTCAGCTGGCTCGTCGGCAAATATTACATGCTCAGTAAACCTGCAAAGTTTACTTAACAGTACTGAAAACACAAACCTTTGTATGTTCACAAACAACACAACATCAGAATATTTTCCAGACACCGGAGATTTAACAGGTGAAACCTTTAGATAAACTAGATACAAGTGTGCAGCTTATAAATGTGATATTGCCACATAGAAACCGGAAATCAAAAAACATTTCTGCTTTTTTTTTTGCCATACATTGCAAGCTCAATTAACTAGACATTTTTTCAGAAAACAAAATTTAGGAAGCTTTTAGTATGCCACCTACATAAATCGAAAGAACGTTGGGCTATAATAGAGAGTTTGAGAAAACAATGCGATTTTCTCCACAACACTTCTTCAAATCATAAATTCATTGTAAGCAGGCGCCAACAAGCTAAAAGCTGCAAAACCTGTAATGCATTTTTTCAAAAAAGTCATTGTACATTCACTTAAAAAATGTAATGCAAAGAAAACGGAGAGAGATAATGTTAAGTGTAGCGAACTATTCACTACGAACCAAAATTTTTGCAATATTAAGAAATGATAACATAACACGGGCCATTCGGTATGGTGTTACTCAGTGAAATAATTATATGTACAAAATTGCCTTTCTCTGGATCTTATGTTATACTAACGGTAGAGTTGTTGTTTTTGTCATACACATGTTAAGTTTATCTCTGCACCGCATTTGTAATACCGTTATTTTTAATCAAGCATGTCGAAAATCCCGTGTAAAATATTTATATGTATGTATGTATGTGCAAAATTAATTATTTGTCTTCTAACTAGTGCCAAATGAACGTATCAGCACATAAAGCGAAGAAATCGCTTCATAAGTTAGTATAGTGGATAAGCAAATGCATTATATGAAAAAAATCAAATTTTTGATATTTTTTATCAAGAGGGAAGCCCAAAATAGGCTTAGTTCTAGGAAAATTTAATGCAGAAATCTACATAGATTTGTTACAATGCGAACACCTTGAATTTGCTGGTGATTAACAACGCGATAACCGAACTTTCCAGCAGGATAAAGCACCGATCCACAATGTGAAGAAGATAAAAGCGTTTTTTAATTTCGACAAATTGATTTGCTCGAGTGGTCTGCTGTAAGCCCAGACCTCTATCCCATCGAGGATCTATGGTGAATACTTTCTGCCAAAATTCATACATCTTGAAGCTATGTATATGACAGCTGGAAACAACTATAAAAGGACATATTGGTTGAATGGGTCAACACTGATGAGTCTGTCCTGAAAGAAACTAGTGGAGTCAATGCCCGGTGATGTCTAATTGGTCAGGATACACAAGAGTAACAAACCTCTTATTAACATACATATATAAAACTTTTATTTTGTAGCTAAAATAATATGTATATCTATTGAATAAAATGTTTGCACATATAAATATTTTCTATGAAGATTTAAAGCTTTAATTTTTTTCCATGTTAAAAAAATAGATTGTTATAAGTTTGTTATTATATTTTAATATAAATTAAAATATAATAACAAACTTCTTTTAACTATAAATTAGAAAAAAATATCTGTTCCCAATTTCCATTGCTTCTTTTAATTCAAATTAAAGTTGAAGCATTGCACATATAATTATTTGTCTAAGGTAGTAATCAAGTGGGTAATTCCATGTCAAATCAACCTAAAAAAATTGTTTTCAAATTTACCACTTCCGATTTCATTGAAACTTTTGTTACTTACAATTTTTAAGCTATACAGTTATATATAGTGCATACACCATAAAAATTTCAGAGTGGGATCAGAAGTTATATTAAAAAAACTTTAACAACTTAATGTGGTTTAAGACTCCAGCTGTGGCTCAAAGACTTACATCTTTAATGAAAAAATGTGTTTCAAAACAAAGGTCAGAATTTATTAAAACTGGATTAGTGGCCGTATTCTATAGAGTTGTTCCGGACATGTACGACTTAGTTCAATTGAACGATTCCGGTAACTGAGCGATTCTGACTCGGTCGATGTTTTCTTTTTTATCGTTCATCGTTCGTTGCGTTTTTTTTTTTTTGTTTTGTTCGGGTCAAGGCGAATTCATACCAGGTGGTGTTGATAGCCCAGCTGATTGTTTTTTTCTCTCGTTTTTTTGCTAATGTCTTGTCAAAAAATGCATTGTTTCATACCTGATAATCTAATGTCAAAGTTGTTGTTTTGTTGTTGTTGTCCTACTGCTTACACCTGGTATGAATTCGCCTTGGTTCGGGTACATGACATTTTGCTCTATAAAAGTTCATAAAAAATTATCAAATTATCAAATTAAAAATTATTAAATGCTTTTTTATGTTTTGTCAGTGACGTCAACTGGTAAATCTTAAAAAGCAAATCATCTCAAATTTAATTTTGTAAATTAAAATAATAAGGGAGAAATTATTGGTTAATATTTAATCCTTAACCTTTTATGTACATAATAATATTGAATTTTTTAAGAACTATAATAATTCCACAATACACATAAGTACGTATGTATATAAATTGTATATATTCAGAACAAGACGTATACTCTTCATTTCACATTAACATAAGTAATTTTAAAATATTATTTACGTACATATGTACTTACTTCTTGTAAACATTTGTTTACAATTGTGAATAAATAAATGTTGCCAGAATGAACTGATGTGTTTGAAAAAAATTACTTTGAGTTGCTGTTTAAAATAAAGAACGATGAAATGAACTAGGTCGTTCGTTACGTTCATCGTTCTTTATTTTAAACAGCAACTCAAATTATTTTTTTTCAAACACATCAGTTCATTCTGGCAACATTTATTCATTCAATCTCGCTGTACGATCTGAACGATTCAGCGAAATGAACTATTATGTACAACTCTAGTATTTTGTAAGTCGCTTAAGTTTAATATCCATCGCTAAAAATATTTAAAATCAGTATAGAGATTTTTAGATACAAATCTGTAACGATCATTGCTAAATTTAGCTATCTCTTAAAAATTAAATTCGCCGTATTTTTAGCGTTTGTTGTCATCGCAAAAATTCTCCTATTTGGTATTCTCTAACAACTAAACAGCTGTTAGTTGAATCCTAAATGCTTAATTTTAGCAATAAATATTTTGTGCTTTTAAAAAGTACATATGTGCAATGTAAATAGTTTGTAATTTAAATGTTTTTGAGATTCTTTTAATTTTATTTATCATGAAGGAAGTAAGCAAAAAATTACAAAATAACAAAAGTACGCGCTTATACAATACATGGAGGACCATGCAGAATTTGCGCGCGATAGGTAAAATAATCTTTAAAAAAACATATTTTTAAGTTAAAATAAAAAAAAACCTTTTTCCTAGATTTGTGAACTCCACTGGAGCAAAAAGCCTCTCTGAGCAGTGGGACTCGTTAGCTGCAAAGCTGAACGCTTTAGGCTTGGGTCAATATGCGGAATTTTTTTTAAAGATATAACTCTGAGCTCTTTTCTTTCTTTTTTCAATTGGTAGGAGCAAGACTAAGCAGAAATATCAAGAATATAAGAATTCCATGGAAAGAAGTGGGATAAATGGGGCACAAAATTTCAAACCAAAGGAACTGGATGAAAGAATAATTTCAGTCATGTCAACTGTAGCTGTGGTTGGCCAAGAAGAAGTTGCCGAACCCTTTGTATGTTTTTATGCCCTTTTTATTTAGCTTTTACTAAATCAAGGCGAATTCATACCAGGTGTGAGCAGTAGGACAACAACTACAACAAAACAACAACTTTGACATTAGATTAGCAGATATGAAACAATGTATTTTTTGACAAGACATTAGCAAAAAAACGAGAGCAAAAAACATTCAGCTGGGCTATCGACTTCACCTGGTATGAATTCGCCTTGTACTAAATACTATCTTTAATAATGTAGAGAGTAGCAGGACTTGTCCCCGATGTTTTACTTGTGCCTGAAGATAATGATCTTGAACCGAGCAGCTCTATTAAAACTGTGAGACAACGTTTTGATATATTGAAATATTTTGTAATTCATTATATTTTTAAATTTTCAGGAGACTCATAATACAACAAATAGTCGAATAGAAAGAAAAAGACAAATATGGAAATTTTGGAAATTGAAAAAGAATTTTTGAAAGAAAAGCGAAGAAAAAATTATATTTTTTTTTTTTTGCATAATTTATTTATTGTATCTTCAATATTTTTTAACTAACAATAATTACTCGTATCTTAAGTCTAAAATAAAAATATACGTTTTAAGTCCAGCCAGTGCTAGACAAAAATAATGTTTGTTTCACGGATTTTGCAATCATTTGCGGGTCAACCCTCTAATATACGGCCAAGAAAAGCAGTATCTCTTCTTTTTAGTCGAATGTAACCAGGTTCATTCAGCATGTTACGCGCCAAAGGGTTTGGATGAGATTCAAGCCTCTTTAGATACATATGTGACTGCGTGTTTCGCTATTTCTGCTTTAACTGATGGCATGTTTAGGTCTTTGTGGATGTTCGAATTTTTTATATACATGGGAGCAGATATAATTATACGAAGAATTTTATTTTGGCGCCTTTGAATTTTTTCTACATTGCTAACTGAGGCAGTGCCCCATAACTGAATCTCATAACACCAAATTGGTTTGAGGATCGACTTGTACAGTAGAAGTTTACAATTTAAGCTCAGGGTGGAGTTTCTGCCAATAAGCCAATTTAGTTGTACTTCTTTTAGTTTCATTTGTGTTAACTTGAAATCAATGTGGCTTTTTCAAGTAAGGCGACGGTCAAGATGTCTACTCAGGTATGTTACGTCTGAAAGCTGTGGTATTATTTGGTTATTTATGCGAATAGGAGGGCATGAGTCCCTACGCAGTGTGAAAGTTATGTAAGTACATTTTTGATCATTCACTTTTATTCTCCATTTTTCCAAATTGAGTATGTGGTCTTATAAAAGTTGAGATGCTACTTGGGCACTTTCATGAATACTCAAAAAAGCTGCGTCATCTGCAAATAATGATGTGTGGACTAGGGTGCTAATTGGCATATCTGATGTGTACAGTAAATATAAAATTGGTCCAAAATGCTACCTTGGGGAACTCCGGCTTCAATGAGCTGTGGCGAGCTTAAAAAATCACCTTCTTTTAGTAAAAACTTGCGATTCGTTAAATAATCTTTTAAGAGCTTATAAAAGTTTTCGGGCAAGTTTTGCTTTAACTGAAATATTAGGCCTTCGTTCCAAACCTTATCGAATGCTTGAGAAACGTCGATAAAAAGCGCAGAACAGTATTTTTTTCTTCAAAGGTCTTTTTAATTACATTTACTTATCTGTGTGTTTGTTGGATCGTACTATGTTGTTTTCTAAAGCCGAATTAATGGTTTGGAATAAATCCTTTCGCGCTAAGAATTGGATTCAGCTTAGTTATTAAAATTCTCTCAAACAACTTTGACATGTTTGATAAATGACTTATAGGTCTGTATGCTTCTACTTTTGTGCGGTCTTTTCCTGGTTTAGGAATCATAGTAATCAAGGAGACCTTCCACTCTGTGGGAAAGTACTCAAGACGTAATATGGCATTAAAAACAAAAAGAATAATTCTGCGACCTATACGGGGCAACTCTAATAACATCTTGTTACTTGTTTTATCAACGTCAGGGGCTTTTTTGGTGTTTAAATCCGCTATTTCCCTTTCAATATCCATAATTCAAATCTCTACTGGTGGCAATTCAACTATATCAGTACATATATTTGTTGTGAAAACCTTTTTCAAATGTTCAAAAAATAAATAAATTGCCTTTTTCGGTATCATTTCTTGCCCAGTCTCCACAAGAAGTTCGCAAGGGAGGCTTACGTGCGACTGGTCTTTCTACATGATTTCTTGAAAAAATAATATGCGTAAATATATTACAAATTAAAGTAAATTTTGATAGTTATTCAAAATTATTTTAAAAATTTTACGTTTTACAACATACTTTTAAAACTTTTTAGTGTGAAATGCTTAACATTTATATGGAAAACAAACAATAAAGTTAGGTAACACTAATATCAAATGTCAAAAACGACCGTCATAAGTTTGACTCTTTCTAACAGCATTATTGCAAATAGAAGGAAAAGAATAGACTTATTTTAGCAAATTAGCTACGGCGAAAATAGTAAATTCTAGCTAAGAGATTAGAGCAAGACGAATTGAATACTAGGTAATCGCAATGTGGCAACAAAAACAACCCAAAGAAAATTCAAAAGCAAATAAAAAAAAATTATTGTTAGACAAAACACAAAAGTTTTGTTAGTATTTGCAAAATATATTGTAACATTTAAAGTAAAAAGTGAAAAATTGTAAAAACTAACAATAATATTATTATATTACAATGAAATTGAATAAATAAATAATCTGAGAGTGCAAAAATTTTGTATTTTCAAATTTTATTTAATTACATTTTTTTTTTTGCACAATTTTTTATTTATTGTATCTTCCATATAATTGAACTATCAATAATTACTCATATCTTAAGTCTAAAAATAAAAATATACATGTTAAGTCCAACCAGTGTTGGACAAAAAAATGTATGTTTCACGGTTACTGTAATTTGCGGGTTATCCATCTGATGTACGGATGAGAGAAGCAGTGTCCCTCCTTCTTAGTCGAATGTAACCAGCTTCATTTAGTATGTTACGGGCCAGTGGATTAGGATGAGTTTCAAGCTTCTTTAAATAACTTATGGCAAGTTTCGCTATTTCCGCTTTAACTGTTGGCACGTTTAGATCTTTATGGATATTCGAGTTTTTTATATACCAAGGAGCAGATGTAATTATACGAAGAATCTTGTTTTGGCGCCTTTGAATTTTTTCAAAGGCAGTGCCCCATAATTGAATGCCATAACACCATATTGGTTTTAGAATTGACTTGTATAATAAAAGTTTGCAATCTAAAGCTAGAGTAGAATTTCTGCCAATAAGCCAGTTTAGTTGGACTGCTTTTAACTTCATTTGTGTTAACTTTGTTTCTATGTGTCGTTTCCATGTAAGGCGCCGGTCAAGATGTATGCCGAAATATTTGACGTCTGAAAGCTGAGGTATCGTTTGGTTATTTATCCGAATAGGAGGGCAAGATGCTGTACGCAGTGTGAAGGTTATGTGAGTACATTTTTGTTCATTCACTTTTATTCTCCATTTCTTCAACCATTTTTCTAAATTGGATATGTGGTCTTGTAAATATCGTGATGCTACTTCGGGTCTTTCGTGAATGCTCAGAAAAGCTGTGTCGTCAGCAAATGTTGATGTGTGAACTCGGCTACTAGTTGGCATGTCTGAAGTATACAATAAGTATAAAAAGGGCCCCAATATACTACCTTGGGGAACTCCGGCTTCGATTGGCTGGGGTGAGCTCAAAAAATCTCCCTCTTTCACAATAAATTTTCGTTCGGTTAAATAACTATCTAGCAGTTTATATAGGTTTACGGGCAAATTCAGTTTTAGCTTATATATTAGGCCTTCATGCCATACCTTATCGAATGCTTGAGAAACGTCGATAAAAAGCGCAGAGCAGTATTTTCTCTCTTCAAATGTCTTCTTAACAACATTGACTAACCTGTGAGTTTGTTCGATCGTACTATGTTTTTTCCTGAAGCCGAATTGATGGTTTGGAATACATCCTTTGTCGCTTAGAATAGGGTTAAGCTTAGTTATTAACATCCTCTCAAACAGCTTTGATATATTTGACAAAAGGCTTATAGATCTGTATGATTCAATTTTTGTGTGGTCTTTTCCTGGTTTAGGAATCATGGTAACAAAGGATACCTTCCACTCTGTGGGGAAGTACTCAAGACGTAAAATGGCATTAAAAATAAAAAGAACGATTCTGCGAGCTATACGGGGCAATTCAAATAACATCTTGTTACTGGTTTTATCAACGCCAGGGGCTTTTTTGGTGTTTAAATCCGTTATTGCCTTTTCAATATCACGAAATTCAAATCTTATCGGTATTGCAGCACTAGCCTCGACAATTGGCAACTCAACTATATCAGTCGATATATTCGGGGTAAAAACCCTTTTCAAATGTCCAACAAATAAATTGCCCTTTTCGGAATCACTCCTTGCCCAGCCTCCTGATGTAGTTCGCAGGGGAGGCTTACGTAAGACTGGCCTTTTAAGAGTTCTACAAGCACGTCATAATGAATAATCTGATTGAGGAGTTGCGTCTAGATCTCCCAAATAGTTTTTCAGGGATGCTACTCTTCTAGATTCCAGCATGTCTCTTAGACGGTTCGTGCATTCCTTAAGTCTGCTTTTGAGTTGAGAAGATCTCTGTAATTGCCATTCTCTACGACTTTTTCTTTTTTCAGCCAAGAGTCGTTCGATATCTGCAGAATAAATTAGATTGTATCTAGCTAATTGTCGGGTTATTGTTGAACTTTGGGCAGCTGATTTGAGGTTTTGGTCAGACTCCGCTCTACGTCTTTAGGTGTTCTTAGCGGGATGTTTTGCGAACAATGAGTACTAAGATACTTTCTATATTTCGACCAATTAATGCTTGTGCTAGTCGTTGTTGATATGCTGTTATGTTTGTCCCATATATAGACGATAGTGGGTGAATGATCTGACGATAATTCAAGCGACGCTTCAGCTTTAATCATATCTCTCGGAATACCCTTAAACATGCCAAAATCAATAACATCAGGTGTTTTTTGTCGATCAGTAGACCAATAGGTAGGTTGTCCACTCGATATAACATTCAGACCCATTTTTGAAATTGTGTCAAACAAAATACGACCTTTAGGAGTTATTAGGCGTGATCCCCAAAACGTATGTTTAGCGTTATAGTCGCCTGATGCTATGAAACAGGGACCTAGTTATTTGTAGAAGTCGCTATACTGACTTTCCGAAATTTGAAATCTAGGAGGTGAATAAATCGAAGAAATAACTAAGCTTTGATGAAATTCTTCAAGACAGATATTTGTTGCTTGAAGGTAATTCCCACAAAAATTACGCAGTAAATAATGTTTGATTCGGGCCTTAATAAGTATTGCCGAGCCTCCACATGCTCTTCCACGGGGGTCCTTAGTGTTATATAAAATATAGCCATTGATTTTAAAAAGGCTATTTGTTGTTAAGTGTGTCTCGGAAATCAGCATGACATCAATTTGTTGGTTCTTGAGGAAGTATTCAAGTTCATTTTTATCTTGGCGTAAGCCGTTTGCGTTCCAGAAACATATTTTTAAACAGTTCATGGTTTGTTTAGTACCACCTGCAACATCATAGATTGCATGCGTACCATTTCTTGCATCATGCTGCTCATAGAGCTCATAAAACTGTTTAACGAATGCACTAATGTCTCGATGCTTGCTTCGAGACGATTACAGTTACCAGATGATGGTTGTTCTTTAGGTTCTGGGTGCAAATTTGGAGTAGAATTATTTTTCGGTGTCGCTTTATGTACTGTAACATGATTAGTTTTTAACATATCCGCGTATGAAACATGTTGGGTTGTTGGTTGGGCTAACTGAGGATAATGAGCATTTGCTCGATATTGTGGGTGCCTAAAAGGAGTATTTGATTTTTGAGTGGTTTTCCTTACCATGGAAAAAACTGGACAGCCTCTGTAGTTAGCAGTGTGGTTTCCACCGCAATTGCTATATTTTTTAACTTTCGTGTCATCCCTTGCTTTGTCGCATTGGGCGGAAAAATGTAGCTCTCCACACACAACGCAAACCGGAGGCAATTTGCAGTAAGCCCTAGTATGACCATATTCTTGGCAATTTAGACACTGTACGGGTCCTGATCGCTTATGCGGTTCCTCTACGCTTATTTTGCGTTGCAACAGATATCTTAAATTATAGATAAAATGTGTCGCAAAGAAAATGTAAACAATTATGACATAAGAGGTTACAAAACACATATAGAATAAAATGTTCAACTGTCATCATCAGTTTTACCTAGTATTCAATTCGCCTTACGATTTGAGTTACAGAATACAAATTTAGTGACTTCGCTAAAATATTCGTCCAAATTTATTTTTAGCAATTTAGTGATCGAGATAGAAAATTAGCTACGAGAATTAAAGAATACGGCTGCAGAAGAGTTCTTGAAAAATGTTTGCTGTTGTGGAAAGAGGACGTTCCTATTTTAATAAATAAAAAAGCTTAAAGGTGATTTTACCATCTAAGCTGGATATCAAAAAACTTTATATGTATGTATGTATTTAAAAAATAAAATGTCTGATTCAATTAATGTACTTGGAAAAACAATTCGATGTTAATTGTTGGAACGAACTAGTCAAATCGTCTTTAATATTTATACAAATATTCAACAGAAGGCGTGCTGTAGAAATTGACCGTTTGACAATTAATAGTTATCTTTACAAAGAGGTAACAACGGAAAGTGTGAGGAGGATATTCTCGACGGTATGTCAAAGGAGTCACTTTCATTTGCGAAACAATTTGCTCGGTTAACAGCAGAATGTAAACAGACAATCCTGAAAGTTTAAAAGGAACATCCTTGGGAAAACATATTGCCACCTACACTTCATTAGTGAATATAGAAGAGGCGGCAATAGATAAGCACGAACATTTTATGGGACACCATAAAGATATCCATTAGTCTATTTATAGAGTTCCGATTCCAGTGGCAGAAATCACCAGCATTTCGAAACTGTTAATTTCAGCTGAGGATGAAGAGGAAGATGATGATGAAGAAGAAGAAGAGGACGTAAAGTATAGGTAGAATGAAGATACAACTGAAAATAAGTTTAACTTCAAAAAAGGCAAAGCAGTAAGTATAAAAGCTTTTCGAACTAACTACAAGATAATAAATATAAGATTTACTTGCTTTTTGATTTCAAAGATTTAAATTTTGATTAGAATTACAAAAAAACATGAAGAATTTCACACCAAAACAAACACTTGAATAATTACTGTTACTTTGATTTTCATCATTTTTTGACAGTTACTGGTAACCATCAGAAACACATATCCAATAATATAAATTAAAAAAGTCGCTCTTTTCTCTATTTTCTTGCTAATAACTACCTCAAAAATGTTCGCAATTCACAGATTTTCCGAAATAGTATTAACAACAAACACGAAGTTTTTTTAGTACTGGAAAATTCTACTACTTTAAATTACTCAATACTTCTCAATAGTTCCCAATACTATCGTTTACATAATAGCAACGGAAATTTAACGTCGTTGCCGTCAAATATTCTTTTTATTAATTTTTTTTCTAACAACACTGCCTTAAAAGTTTTGATAAACTTCTTTTTGAATTTGAGTACTCAAAAAAAAAAAATGATTAGGTAATTGATACTCGGTACCCACTACTAAATACTTTGCCTGCACTAGTGTTGTTGTACGGAATTTCTTTATTATTTATTTTCACGCCTTTTATACACTCGCAGAGGGTACATATAAGTTTGTCATTTGAAATTTCTTCGCTATTGATTCTCGGAAAATATGTATATACATATATATATATATATATATATATATATATATATATATATACACAAGTCAATTTGGCAATGTCCGTTATAGGGTTTAAATAGGGTAGCCAGATTCTGGAGATCAAAAAAGAGCACATTAAAGAAAAAAAAGAGTACAAATGCCAAGAAAAGAGTACATTTTGTCAAACAAGAAAAAACAAATTTTCATTTTATTTATTTAAAAAAAAAATAAAAAATTATTTAATAAAACATAACAAACTTCAATAAAAATTAAATGAGATCTCAAAAAAAGGTTTTATATTAGCTCATCTGAACATACATACATATGTATATGCTTACAAATATTTATCACTTTTTTGAACAATCTTAACGATTTTATTTCTACCTACATCAGTATTTAAAAAGTTGTAGAATTCAGTACACGTATAATTAAAATTTGTTTTTATTATTAGATCGCTTTCCAGAGTTTGAACAGAAAGCTTATTCCTTTCTTTTCTCCAACTCAATACCATTAAACTAAATATTTTTTCACAGGCAGCATTTGAATGTGGTATTGAAAATATGAAACTGCATATTTTTTCAAAATTTGGGTATATGCCACTGTTAAGAAATTCTTTCCACTTTTCAATAACAGGTTTATCTTTATCTTGTTTTTTTTTAAAGGCTTTCAATGAATGAAACTCGTCAAAAAGAAGATCCAAATCGACATTTTTGATGGAAAAGAGAGTTAATATATCCTTGAAATCATGAAATGAAATATCGGTATTTAAATGAAATATGCTAAGCTTTTCAAATTTGTTTTTTTCGAAATCAAATCTTTTTCCAATGTAATATATTATAGATGAAAGAACACTGTTGGCTCTTTTTTTGAACAAATTTACTTCTATATCATTATCACATTTGCTGCATACATTTTCGGCTACGAATCCATAGTACTCCTCTATTTGTTGTTGCTTCATTTTTTCTATCATGTTTTTCATTATTTGGAACATGTCAATAATTACTAAACCATCGTGCTCTTCCAATTTTTTTATAGCGCAACAAAGGCCATGCTCTACTTTATGCACAAACCCCAGATATACTTCAGAAATCTCAAGCTCAAAAAATTGCCTCAAAACAAATGGACAATTATTTTGCAAAAGAAAATATGATTTTATTGCCGAAAAATTTTTATACAATCGTTCAATAGCTGGTGTTAACGAAAGCCATCTTGAAGGAACATGCCGAATCATTTACTCTATTCCAGATCACAAAATTCAAAAACCTCTCTTAAGTTGGATGTTTTTTTTAGTCGATGAACTAAATTCATTGAAAACTTTTATTACAATGTTGTCAACATCATATTTTAAAAATGTTAATGATTTTTTAAAAGCATTATTAATTACGTGGCATAAGCATCCTACACCGATTATATCGGGATTTTCTTTACAAAGTTCTACCATAATACTCTGATTGCGTCCAAAATTAACACTAGCGTTATCTGCAGAAAAGCTAGTAACGTTAGTCAAACTTAAATCGTTTTTCGTTAAATACAGTTTTAAACAATTTGCAACGTCTTTAGAACTTTCTGATTCTGAATTAAAAAAACTCAAAAGTTTTGTGTTCATACCGGTGTCTTTTGAAAAATATCTTATTACTATTGGAAACATCTTGATATTTCCTTTATTGGAAGCTTCAATGGCAATAGAAAATGGGTGGTCGTTATTCAAGGCGTTGATTACATTTTCAATTGAATATTTAGCCAAAATATTTGTAATAATTTTAGAACATTTTGTTTTCCCACAGGAAATGTTTTTGGCGACATTGGAATCGGAAAATATTGATTGAAAAAGCTTAGCACTGCAATCCACAGATTGGTAGCTATGTGAGTGCATCACTGTATGATAGCAAAATGCAGCCTCTGCAGCTGCACTTAACGAACATGAATTTTCTGCGCCACAGCTACATTTCGGATATGTTTAGTAGATTTCATGTGTTGTTTAACCTTATTTATTCCTCCGTTTGCAATGGAAAAGGAAATGACACAAACAGAACATTTAGCAATTTGTTCATCTTTAGTTTTAAGTATCCAACTGAACTGACTTTTCCAATTATCATTGAATTTATTTTTTCGGCGTCTTCCAAGTTTTTTAAGTGTTTTATCATTAGTACCAATTTCTGCGATATTAGAATCTGACAAAACTTCACAATCAGATTCACTATCCATTGTGGACATCTAGACATTAACTTTAGATTAATCCAGTTAAACAATTATATCAGAATCTTACCTTAAAAAGCCAAAACGAACGTTAATTCAATATTTGAACTATTTTTATCCATGAATGTATGTACATATACATATGTACATATACATATCTTTATTTGCATTTCAAAGGCTGTTTACTATGTTATTTTGTTTACATATGTAACAGAGTACAAAGTAAAGTGATGACAGCGGCGTTATATTATTCGACTCTGATGTTAAGTGTGTAAAAGCGGTTAAAATAAAAAAAGTAAAAAATAGAGTACAAAAAAGAGCACATTGGTAAAAAAAGAGTACTTTTGCGTGTTCTTTTGCATATTTATATTTTTAGAGCACATTTTTTAAAAAAGAGTACGTGTACTCTTTAAAAGAGTACGTTTGGCATCCCTAGGTTTAAATCAGTTTTCCTCTGCGCCAGATAAGCTATTGAAAACTTACAGTCAAACGCGAATCTGCGCGCTAAACTTAACTTGTCTACCACCTAGATTAAGAGCTGTAGTATGTGAATTTATTTCCTTAATAAAACCTACGAAATCCATAATAGAGCTAGACCAAAGACCTAAGAGTAACTAAAATGTCATCACTAACGAAAACTAAAGGAAATCAATAAAATA
Source organism: Phasia obesa (assembly GCA_949628195.1). Taxonomy (NCBI): domain Eukaryota; kingdom Metazoa; phylum Arthropoda; class Insecta; order Diptera; family Tachinidae; genus Phasia; species Phasia obesa. The sequence goes on from OX451219.1 coordinate 43,425,018, forward strand.
ATTTATGTCCGGTTTGGCATGGAATATGCCATAAATCTATTCTTAAAATCATTAACTAATTGCTTTAAAGTCCCAGTTTAAGCCTGGTACTCTGTTCAGTTTTTCATTCGGAATGCTGTCAAACTACATACTTATGTACATACAAAATTTGTATTTGTAAGTCATGAACAAATGTCCTTTTTTGTTGTGGAAAAACATGGAAATGTTTCTGGCAGGCAACATTTTACCAAAGCTGTGAAATAAAGCAAATGTGCATTGTTTCATGAGGAATTTTTTGTGGAAAATTTTGTAAAAAAATGTGGTATATTTAAAAGCAATAAAATCGTAAAATTCTTCCACCTGGCGAGATAGACACCACATTTTAAATGTAAAATTTTCCTTGTGCAATAATAAATGTTGCTCAACATTTTTCACAAATTCGAACAGAGTATGTACTAGGCTTTAGACGGGCGAACATTTGGAAGAAAAACATTTTGAATTCTCTTTTATTTTTTCATTTGCGTTCAAACCAACGAACATTTTGTCGGAAACATTTTATTGTTATTGAACAGTGTTGGGATCTGACAATATATAAATTGTACCACTCCAATAATAAAATTTTACCAAATCATCATAAATTGTACCAAAATTGGGATCAACATTAAAATGTAATAAATCGTTATATTATTTTAAAGTAATGATAATTGACCTTGATTCCTTGAGTTACGGTTTTTGTGTTGCTAATTTATTATATACTTATTTACTATATTATATATATATTTACTAACAATTACTTACTAACAATTACTTTGCCAAAATATCTATTTTATAAGCAAAATTATTACATCTTAGCAGCTGGTTATTCTGCAATTTCAGCAGACGCTTCGGATCTTAATCCGATAGAGTATGTTGGAGTTATATGGATCAATAATTAACGAGTCATCTCATTACCAAAAAAATGTCCTTACGATTTCTCTCTAGAAAGAATAGAAAAAGATATCAGCCAAATACTGCCCGAAACGGATTGAGGCGAAGCAAATAAGTTCAACCGCTGTAGTTCAGCAAAAATTACTAAATTACCTATTAATTATACATGAAAGAGTTAACTAAATAATAAAAATCACGAACGTAAATTAAGAATGTAGCAATTTAATTAGATCTAGACAGGGTTGAAATTGGAAATATTTATTATTTTAAGAAAAAAACATTGATTAAATAAAAAAGTGTATTGAATAAATTTTATATAAAATGTACCAAAAAAGTATAAAGTGTACCACTTCTGTGTCGATTGTCCCAAATTTGGTAAAATTTGACCACAAATCCCAATACTGTTATTGAATATTATTTTATTGAAATTTCAAAAAGCAAATGTCAACAAATCATGTCGGCGAATATCGAACCAAAAAATGATACTCTCTTCCCCACCGGTAATATGATTCCAAACTAAATGTTTCCCGGTCTAAACTCAGACTAAGTGTTAAATAAATGTTTTTTAATATTATAAAAACTAAGTCTTTAAAATCTTTAAATATGCAAAATATTAACGGATATTTTTTATTTTCCATTTTTTTGAAACCATTTTTTGATACCATGTAAAGTAGCTATAATTATTTCTTTATTTTTGTCGCAACGTTAGCAAGTATTTTCAGAAGTTTGGGCGACTTTTATCTGACAAACTATATTGTTATCTATAACAGCTTCTCCGTACGGTAAAACCAAACGCAAAAAGTGGACTGAAGAAGAAAAAGAAATTATTAATAAAGTTTTTGGGGATTTAAAGAAATTAGAAAAGCTACCATCCATGCACGAATGTTTCAACTCTATTCAGGTAAATAGTGCTTTAGCCCAGAGAACACCAGCACAAGTGAAGACATGGATAGACAAGCAGAGACGATTAAAAAAATAGGTAAAAAATTTTAGGTATTGCAGAGTTTTGGATGACAATAAGATTAAAACCTTTTCTTTTCATTTTAGTATCAAAAATGATTGCTAGCACCAGAATACCTAACAATGACAGCTGAAAAAGGGACTTATCATATGTGTTTACTAAGTTTACTTGGACGAATAAGAAGAAAACATGAATCGCCTGAAAAAATGTATATAAAGAAACAGCTATACGTAGTCATTCTTTACAATTAAACCAACAAAAAAATTTCAGCAAAAGTTTTATTTTCATTAAAAAATTTGATTAAAAAGTTATTAAAAAATATTGAGATTGATAAAGAGAGTAAATAAAAAATATGAAACTCAGAGCTATATGAATTAAAGGCACGCTATTTCCCATTCATGAAAAAATTTACATAAGTATGCGTAAGCATTTTAAAATATTCCACAATATTATGGATCGTTGCGGAATCATCTCAGTAATTGTGGGAAATTCCAGAACACTCGAATGAAGCTATTTTGGCAAGTAAACCCAATTGTTCCATATATAGTAGGTTTTTATAAACATTTTCTACCTTCTATATTTTAAAGTTTATCCTTTTACTCCAGCTTCCGCACATACATACTTATTCTGCTATATAAACAACTAACGATAACAACAATAAAACTTAGAGACACACGATACACAGAAGAAAACAACATTTCATTACTTTAAGTCATTCTTTACAAAATTTTAAACAAACAATAATTTTTGATTTATCTTTCTCTTTAATTTTACTAATAAAATTTAACATATTTAACAAACTTTCAAACATAACAAATAAATTAACGGTAAAGATTTATTTTATTCGAAAACAACATTTAACAAAAATGTGTTTCTTATTTTCTTTGTAATAAAAATACATTTAATTTAAGCTCTCAAAACCTTGTTAATTAAGCTTTATCATTTATTTTTAATCAGATCTTAAAACTTATTATTAAAACTTTTAATTACAATAAATAGTAATTAAAAATAAATAAAGAACTTACATAAATAATTATTAATTTAATTTTTTTTCGTCTTTTCTTTGTTAGTCACCCTACATCAACACGGCTACGGATCTGGTACTATGGCAACGTTAAGAACGTGTAAATGTAGTTAATTTTTTTTTGTTTAATTTATTAGATATAAAATTAGATATGTACTTTACATTCGAATATTCGAAAATACTTGTTTGTCTGTTACCTTTGTTGAAAATAAAGGGACACGTATGCTCTTCGCTTCCAAGCCCGTTCAAAGAAAATTTTGCTTTTTTTTATTTATTTAAACTGAATTGACCACTTTAAGCTAATTAACTTTTATAAAATAAAACAAACTTGTCTCAGTGCAGCTCATCAACAAAATTTTCATTTCAGTTGTCGATTACTTTTACGTACTTAGTCTTATCCAAGGCGAATTCATACCAGGTGTGAGCAGTAGAGCAACAACTAGCAAAAAAAACGAAAGCAAAAAACGATCAGCTAGGCTATCAACTCCACCTGGTCTCATCTCTGTTATGTTTATTTAATTATATCAATTTATTAAACAACTGCAATTCATAAGCTAATTAATGATTATTTTTATGTGCAAATATAATATTATGTGCAAAAACTTAGTGAATTCAAAAAATTATTTTAAAATTTCAATTTCACTCTCTATTTTAGCAAAAATTGTTGTTATTTCATTTAAACTACAACTGCTCAAAACAAAAATCTTGGCGCATAAAAATCGTTGCATGTAACTTTGAAAAGTATAGAACGTGTATAAAGTATGAAAAGTGTACAAAGCGCGTACGCGTAGAACGCGTGGTATGGACTTTCAGCTTTAAAGATTTCTTTTAATGCGCCAAAAAAATACCAACTCTCCTAGGCTAGCGTAAAAGTTGCGGCGTCGCTGAATTACATATAGTCGGCGGGCCATATTGCATGCATTGCCAATGCTTTATGTATTATTATTTTACAACGCGTCTAAACAGGGTATTAATATTGTTACACATACATACCGCCTATCTTGGAATATCAGCGCAACAGAGAACCACGAACAGAAACAAATCGTTTACACGTGATCATTTTTAATTAAGTAACCAAAAATATGCAAATTTATTTAACCCTTAAGCGAACATCAAAATGACTTTCCATAAGCGAACCCCAGGGCGTGGCTGGGGCTTCTTGTATTCTGTATGGACTTTAATAGGTACTGCATGCAAATTAACTAAATATAATTGTAGGTTTAAGAAATAAACTATTAGCTAAATTACACGATGACATTTTTCATGAAATCAGTTGCATGAAACTGGTTTTGTTGTGGCAAGAGGTGTAGAGAGGCGAGGAAAAACAAGAAAGTTCAAAAGAGAATTGAAGAAATTTCATGGTGTAAGTTACGTATATTTCATACTCACAGTTTAAGAAAAAACAAAGATAAACCATAAAAAAATAACTAAATTCATTCTAATATATAAAATGGTAAACAAGCAGTTTGGAAAGTCGAGATAAAAATTTTTTTCTCTCACCTTCTGTCTTCTTTACAGAAATATTTTCATAATATATTTTGTATGAAGCTAAAGCCATTACGTCAATCATATTGTAAAAAAGCACCAAGGTCCATCGATTTGTCCTTCGTTTGACTGTATACTGTTTACTTGACAATACTTCTCTTTTTGGTTGTTTTTTCATTTCAAGTGGAATACATCGCTTGTTGCTTCTGAGGGTACCAACAAAACCAAGGCCAATAGCTATTAGTTGCTTATATAAATCAATAGTAGTAAACAAATTATCAGCAACGATTGTTCTCCCTGACCCTTTGTAGCGCATTGCAAGGCGCATAACCTCGGTTTCTACTTGTTTTTCTGCACTCTTTTGACCTTGCTCTCTGCCATATAGATATTGCCTTCTAATGGAAAATAAGTTTTTGCGTCACAAACCCACCATATTTTAATGCCACATTTAGCAGGTTTCGAAGGAATATACTGGGTGAACTTCGTTCTCCCTCTGCAGGGAATAAGTAGAATTATTTTTAAGGTTTATGTTAAGCATGTTCCAAATATCTCTTATTGGTGCTGCTTTGTCAGTGTGAGATCGGAATGACTTAGTAAGGCTGTCATCAAATCGTTTAAACCGTAAAAGATCTTTAAATCTTTTCAATGACATTGTTGCGTGAAATAAAGGTATATTTGTAGTTTTCCAGAGCTCGGAGATCGCCTGTGTGTTGTTGTGTATCGATCCAGCACAAATTAATATTCCTACGAAACCTGCTAATTCTTCCATAGTCATTGGTGTCCAAACTTGTAAAATTTCTTCAATATCAGAAGCCTCATCTACTGCGTTTTCATCTTCATCACCATAAACCTCATTCTGGATTTCCTGTTCTATATCATTAGCTATTACCTCTGCCAATCTTTCAAAATAGTTAGGATCAGATTTAGAAACTGTTTCTAAAATTTTGTCTACTTCAGAACTCATTGCAATATTCTACTCTTGTTAACTGCTAGCACAAAACTGAGAAAAAAATTTTTTTTTTCATAATTTATTTATTGTATCTTCAATAATTTTGAACTAACAATAATTACTCTTATCTTAAGTCTAAAATAAAATATTCTTTTTAAGTCCAGCCAGTGCTAGACAAAAATAAAGTTTGTTTCACGGATTTCGAAATCCTTTGCGGGTCATCCCTCTAATATACGGCCAAGAAAAGCAGTATCTCTTCTTTTTAGAAGAATGTAACCAGGTTCATTCAGCATGTTACGCGCCAAAGGGTTTGGATGAGATTCAAGCCTCTTTAGATATGTGACTGCATGTTCCGCTATTTCTGATTTAACTGATAGCATGTTTAGGTCTTTGTGGATGTTCGAATTTTTTATATACCAGGGAGCAGATGTAATAATACGTAAAATCTTATTTTGGCGCCTTTGAATTTTTTCTACATTGCTAGCTGAGGCAGTGCCCCATAACTGAATCCCATAACACCAAATTGGTTTGAGGACCGACTTGTACAGTAGAAGTTTACAATCTAAGCTCAGGGTGGAGTTTCTGCCAATAAGCCAATTTAGTTGTACTGCTTTTAGTTTCATTTGTGTTAACTTGAAGTCAATGTGGCTTTTCCAAGTAAGGCGACGGTCAAGATGTATACCCAGGTATTTAACGTCTGAAAGCTGTGGTATCATTTGGTTATTTATGCGAATAGGAGGGCATGAGTCCCTGCGCAGTGTGAAAGTTATGTGAGTGCATTTTTGTTCATTCACTTTTATTCTCCATTTTTCTAGCCATTTTTCCAAATTGAGTATGTGGTCTTGTAAAAGTTTTGATGCTTCTTGGGCACTTTCATGAATACTTAAAAAAGCTGTGTCATCTGCAAAAGTTGATGTGTGGACTAGGGTGCTAATTGGCATATCCGATGTGTACAGTAAATATAAAATTGGTCCCAAAATACTACCTTGGGGAACTCCGGCTTCAATGAGCTGTGGCGAGCTTAAAAAGTCACCTTCTTTTAATAAAAACTTGCGATTCGTTAAATAATCTTTTAAGAGCTTATACAAGTTTTCGGGCAAGTTCAGCTTTAGCTTAAATATTAGGCCTTCGTGCCAAACCTTATCGAATGCTTGAGAAATGTCGATAAAGAGCGCAGAACAGTATTTTTTTTCTTCAAAGGTCGTTTTAATTACATTTACTAATCTGTGTGTTTGTTGGATCGTACTATGTTGTTTTCTGAAGCCGAATTGATGGTTCGGAATGCATCCTTTCGCGCTAAGAATTGGATTCAGCTTAGTTATTAATATTCTCTCAAATAACTTTGACACGTTTGATAAAAGGCTTATAGGTCTGTATGATTCTACTTTTGTGTGGTCTTTTCCTGGTTTAGGAATCATTGTTATCAAAGAGACCTTCCACTCTGTGGGAAAGTACTCAAGACGTAAGATGGCATTAAAAACAAACAGAATAATTCTGCGACCTATACGGGGCAACTCAACTAACATCTTGTTACTTGTTTTATCAACGCCAGGGGCTTTTTTGGTGTTTAAATCTGCTATTGCCCTTTCAATATCGCGAAATTCAAATCTTAGGGGTACTACGGCACTAGTCTCTACTGATGGTAACTCAGCTATATCAGTACATACATTTGGGGTGAAAACCTTCTTCAAATGTCCAACAAACAAATTGCCTTTTTCGGTATCATTCCTTGCCCAGTCTCCACAAGAAGTTCGCAAGGGAGGCTTACGTACGACCGGTCTTTTAAGGTTCCTACATGCACGCCATAATGAATAATCTGATTGAGCAGTTGCATCGAGGTCTTCCAAGTAATTTTTCAGAGATGCTACTCTTCGAGATTCTAGCAGCTGTCTTAGTCGTTTCGTGCAATCTTTAAGTCTAGATTTGAGTTGAGGAGATCTGTGTGCTTGCCACTCTCTTCTAATTTTTCTTTTTTCAGCCAAGAGCCGCTCGACGTCTACAAAGTAAATTTGATTGTATCTAGCTGGTTGTCTGGTTTCTGTCGCATGTTGGGCAGCTGATTTAAGATTTTGATCAAAATAAATTAGACTCTGGTCCACATCTTCTGGTGTTCTTAGCGGTATGTTTTCCAAACAATGAGTACTGAGATACTTTCTATATTTCAACCAATTAATGCTTGTGCAAGTTGTTGGCGACACGATATTTTGCTGATTCCATATATAGACAATAGTGGGTGAATGATCTGAGGATAATTCGAGTGACGCTTCAACCTTAATCATTTCTCTCGAAATACCTTTAGTCACGCCAAAATCAATAACATCAGGTATTTTTTGTCGATCAGTAGGCCAATAGGTGGGTTTTCCACTTGATATCACATTCAGACGCATTTTGGAAATTGTATCATACAAAATACGACCTTTTGGAGTTATTAGGCGTGATCCCCAAAACGTATGTTTAGCGTTGTAGTCGCCTGATGCTATGAAACAGGGACCTAGTGATTTGAAAAAGTTGATATATTGACTCTCTGATATTTGAAATCTAGGAGGTGAATAAATCGAAGAAATAACAAAGTTTTGATGATATTCTTCAATACAGATGTTTGTTGCTTGAAGATAGTCCTCACAAAAATCACACAGTAAATGATGTTTAATTCGAGCCCTTATTAGTATTGCTGAACCACCACATGCTCTGCCACGGGGTCTTTAGTGTCATATAATATATAGCCATTGATTTGAAAAAAGCTATTTGTTGTTAAATGAATCTCTGAAACCATCATGACATCAATTTGTTGGTTCTTCAAGAAGTACTCGAGTTCATTTTTGTGTTGGCGTAAGCCGTTTGCGTTCCAGAAACATATTTTTAAACAGTTCATGGTTTGTTAAGTAACGCCTGCAACATAGTAGATTGCATGCGTACCATTTCTTGCATCATGCTGCTCATAGAGCTCATAAAACTGTTTATCGACTGCACTAATGTCTCGATGCTTGCTTCGAGACGATTGAAATTACCAGATGGTGTTTGTTCTTTAGGATGCAATTGCAAATTAGGAGTAGAATTAGTTGCCGGTGCCGCTTTATGTACTGCAGTATGATTGGTTTTTACCATATCTGCGTATGAAACATGTTGTGTTGTTGGTTGGGCTAACTGAGGATAATGAGCATTTGCTCGATATTGTGGGTGCTTAGCAGGAGTATTTGACTTTTGAGTGGTTTTCCTTACCATGGAAAAAACTGGACAGCCTCTGTAGTTAGCAGTGTGGTTTCCACCGCAATTGCTGCATTTTTTAACTTTCGAGTCATCCCTTGCTTTGTCGCATTGGGCGGAACAATGTAGCTCGCCACATACAACGCAACTGAGAAAATAATTTACAAAATATATACATAAGCAATTTGATTCTGCGTTTTATAAACAAAAACTCAAAAAAACCGTTACAAAATGGGTTTTTTCTCACGTGCAGAAGAAATAAATTGTTGTAAACCTGCACAATTTTCCGAATTATAAACAAGTATAGATTTCTTTTGTGCTTAGTGTGTTTTTTACGTTTTGCTTCAATTGTGTAAAATGTTTTTCTCTACGTAATGGTATAGGGCCTGGCTGGGCCCTGGTGGTTCAAACGTGAATACAAATTTTTAATGAATGATTACCTCGCCCACAGATAATAAATTGGAACTTTTTCATTTTTTTTATAAAAAGGACAGGAATTCATAAAAAATTTCGAAGCTATGTCTACGATATCTATGTAAAAAATTAAAAAAAAATTTCGAAAATGCCTTGCCGGGACCTGGTGTTCGCTTAAGGGTTAAAAAAATGGGAATTCATTATTAATATGAAAAATATTATAAAAATGCTTATTATCTATTTTTGTAATTAATAAATAAAAGACGTGCATTTCTGCACATATTCAATGCGTAAAAAAAGAAAGAAAAATTGATGTTACGTCTAGTTGGACTACAAAGTCTTCGAGTAGTACCTTTTAATCCTCTTGGTTGATGCTTTCGCCAAAAAGAGCTTCGCCAAATATGGTTTTCTGGGCATGGATCTTTCCAGGTCTACCTTCGGCGGGTCCTTCTAAAATGCGTGGGACGACATTCGTTCCCAGGACCATGTTGACGGGCATCGATTTGTACCATTTTGGCTCAGCCAACACTACACCCTTTACAACCGCACCCACTCATCACAGATTTCCTGTGACGGGCTTTAGCGGAACGTGTAGGTCTCAGTCGCACACTGTATTGACATTTTTCGGTGTTCAAACAACCGGTGCCCTATGTTCACCCAGGTGCGGCCTTCCATACGCATTCGGGTTAACACGAAGACGGATAGGGCTGCTGAGTGATGAGCTTCTTGAGCTCAACCCTCATGGTCAAAAAACGAGTACATTGGCGGATGCGTGTAGACGGTTACACAAGGGGAAACCGTAGTTGGTGTTGAACCACGATTCTGCCATGGGTTGCTGAAAGAAAAGCTTAGTTAGAAAATGGTAGAGAGAGAAACATGTGGGCCACAATGAGTAAATACACGTGTCAAAGAAATAACGTTTTTTTTTTGATCAGACTTGGTAGGTAGAGAACTTATTTATGAATTGGCCTAGTGATAACGACATTTTGAGTTCTAATGTCAACTACCCACACTCGATTATCTAAATAAAAATATATTTTAACAATACGACCATTCTGTGGGGCAAAGAGGTTCAGTCCGAAGGGCAACTAGATCGTTTTCTTTTAGGTTTTCTTGCGGAAACTTCCATTTGTTTCGTTTGTGCAATTCTTTAAGGTACTCTTCCTTCCAACGACGACATATTTCTTGTTGCATTGCCTTACGCATATCGATTCAAAATGCTTATCGCAGAATTGAGCTCTTCAGGTTCAGCCGGTGTGACCAACGCAGAGTCGATTAAAAAAATGGGTAAGTGCACACAAATCACCAATATCGTCTGATAACGGACCTAAAGGGCGTGAATTGAGACATGCTTCGATAGTAGCCAAGAGAGTTGCAAATTCTTCAAAGGTGTATTTTAATTGACCGGCCATCTTTTCGAAATAGGTTTTAAAGCTCTTCACGCCTGCCTCCCATAACACTCCTATGTGAGGGGCGGCGCCAGCAATACAGAGCCAATTTAAGCGGTGGTGTAATTTGCCCCTGCCGTACTTTACGATGCAGAACACATTCTTTGCAGCCGTTGATACAGGCCTTTATCAAAATTTTCTCCTTTATTATCCAGCATTCGTGTCGGATAACGCTATGTACCAACCTTAAGCCACCATAATGGACCATTTTATGAAAAATTCAACATACAGACGAGATAACCTGCTACGATAGGCCATGATTATCGGGTGACGTTCGTTAAAAGATAAACTTGGTGACGAACTGAGACGACCATTAGCACGAATAATTTGATTATCATCAAGAAAAGACATAAGAGTAATCAACGGGCTGCTTGATTCAATTTTCTTCTAGTTGAGTAGACATTTGTATTTGGAAGCAAAATGTATCTGTTGGGAGAGCTGCAAGAGACGATTTCACACAAAAAGTAATTCCTCAGCAGATATTGTTATAGCAGTAAAGCGATGTTTCTTATTTGAGCCAGAAAAAGAGTTAAAGAAGCGAAAAATTTAGCCGATGACGTGTATAGCTCTCGGAAGACTAGAAAATCTATCTAAAATGTCTTCTTTCTCTTCAGATCTAGCAATATAAACCTGAACAGTTTTCCGTATCTCTGTCGTTTCAAAATCTGAAGGTAACATATATTTTTCTAACCTCAGCCATTCTGGTCCATTCTACTAAAGTTTACAGTTCTTCAACTCCGTAGGGTCAGCCGTAGGGACACTACATGGTGCCAATTTTTATTCCCAACCTTTTCGAAGATTGTAGCCACTCGGTTGGCTACGAAAGTCTTCCAATTGCATGGGGACTTTTCCAACTATACAAGAACTATCGTTGAGTAAGACCACATACAGTGTATCACTTTAATAAGTATGCACTTTAAACCTTTCATTAAATCAATGATTTTTCCTATTTTGCTTTCAATTTATTTAAATTTGTTTTATACATAAATTAACTTGTTACTATCTAGATAACAAAAACAAAATTTATAACTATTACGACTGTTATTTTATGTAAATAAATAAAATCGTGAATTTTATGATCACAAAAGTAAGAATGCAATGATTTTTTATTAGTTTTCCAGTTAACATTTAAGAAGAAAGATTCTATTTATATAGTTTAAAACCAATCTAAATAAAAAACCTAAAAAAAACTTATAAAGTATTTAAAATCACTTTTATTATAATGGCACCACGAGGAAAGGAGCTATCCAAGGATTTAAAGGAAGCAAATATAAAATTGTACAAAGAAAATAACTTACAAAGAAAAATAGCTTGCATTGTGAACAAAAGTAGTGCAACTATGAAAAATATTATAGAAAAGTCCAATTCTGAAGTCTTAACAATAAACAAACCTTGTTTGGGTCGTCCCAGGGTGTTTACTAATCAAGAAACAAGTACGAAATAGTACGAAAGTTTAAAGCAGATCCAAAAAGTACGCCAAAAAATTCAAGCAGAAATTTAAAACGAAGTTGGAAAATCCTGCAATCTAGAAACTAATTGTCGGATACAGTGGTCGAAGTATTAGACAAACCATTTATAAGAACAGACCCCTAGCAAAAGATAGTGGATTTCGTCAAACAGTATATAAAAAATAATATAAGTCAATCGAAAACGTTCTGAAATACTGTATTTTTTCTGACGAGACTAAAGCAATCATTTACGGATCTGATGGTCGTATTGAAATATGGCTAAAGCCAGGAATGCCAACTTTTCAAAGACCAAACGCGTCGGCAAAAAAGAGCTAACTTAAAAACAAAATGATTTTTTCTTTTTCAAGTCTATTTTAAAAATTTACAAATATTTTCAAAAGTACATATTTCAATTATAATCACCACTGTTCTTTAAACTGAATCCGAACTTTTTCGATTATGACACTAGTTCACTTTTCTTAGTGCTCTATAAAAATAAAATATGTTTTCATCAAAGCTTAGTTATTTCTTCGATTTATTCACCTCCTAGGTTTCAAATATCAGAGAGTAAATATAGCGACTTCTACAAATCACTAGGTCCCTGTTTCATAGCATCAGGCGACTACAACTCTAGACATATTTTTTGGGGATCAAGACTAATTACTCCAAAAGGTTGTGTTTTGTTTGGCACGATTTCAAAAATGAGTCTAAACGTGATATCGAGTGGATATACCTGATGTTATTGATTTTGGCGTAACTAAAGGTATTTCAAAACGAATGATTGAAGTTGAAGCGTCACTTGAATTATCCTCAGATCATTCACCCACTATTGTCTATATATGGAACCAGCAAAATATCGTGTCACCAAGAACTAGCACAATTGGTTGATATATAAAAAATATCTCTGTACTCATTGTTCGGAAAATATCCCGCTAAGAACTCCAGAAGACGTAGAGTCTTACTTATTTTGATCACAACCTTAAATATACTGCCCAACACGCAACAGTAACCCGACAACTAATAAGATACAATCAAATCTATTCTGTTGGCGTCGAGAAGCTCTTGGCTGAGCAAAGAAAAATTCGCAGAGAGTGGCAATCGCACAGATCTCCTCAACTTAAAAGCAGACTTAAAGAATGCACGAAACAGCTAAGAGATTTACTAGAATCCCGAAGAACAGCATCCCTGAAAAACTATTTAAAAGACCTTGACCCGACTCCTCAATCAGATTATTCATTATGGCGTGCGTGTAGTAACCTTAAAAGGCCAGTACATAAGCCTCCCTTACGAACTTCGACTGGAGGCTGGGCATGGAATGATAACTAAAAAAGCAAATTATTTGTTGAACATTTGAAAAAGGTCTTTACTCCAAATTTATTGACTGATGCAGTTGATTTGCCAACTGTCGAAGCTAGTGCTGCAGTACACTTAAGATTTCATTTTAGTGGCATTGAAAGGGTAATAACAGATTTAAACACCAAGAAAGCCTCTGGCTTTGATAAAACCAATAACAAGATGTTATTTGAGTTGCCTCATACAGCTCGCAAAATTATTCTTTTTATTTTTAACGCCATTTTACGCCTTGAGTACTTTCCTTCAGGTTGGAAGGTTTCGTTAATAACTATGATTCGTAAACCAGGAAAAGACCACACAAAAGTTGAATCATACAGACCTATAAGTCTTTTATGAAATATGTCAAAGCTGTTTGAGAGGATGTTAATAAATAAGCTGAACCCCATTCTAAGTGACAAAGTATGTATTCCGAACCATCACTTGGCTTTAGAAAGGGTTAGGTTAGTTAGGTCAGGTTAGTTAACGTAATTAAGAAGACCTTTGAAGAAAAAAAATACTGGTCTGCGCTTTTTATCGACGTTTTCCAAGCATTCGATAAGGTATGGCATGATGGCCTAAAATATAAGTTAAAATTGAATTTGCTCGCAAACTTATATAAGCTGTTAGATAGTTATTTAACCAATCGGAAATTCATTGTTAAAGAAGGCAATTTTTTAAGCTCACCTGAGCTAATTGAAGCTGGAGTTCCCCAAGGTAGTATATTGGGGCCGATTTTATACTTGTTGTATACTTTAGATATGCTAGGGACCAAGTCCACACATCGACATTTGCTGACGACACAGCTTCTTTAAGCATTCATGAAAGTCACGAAGTAGCATCACGATATTTACAAGACTCACATAACTTTTACACTGCGTGCCTCTCTATTCACATAAATAACCAAATGATACCACAGACGTGAAATATCTCGGCATACATCTTGACCGGCGCCTTCTTGGAAACGCCACATAGAATCAAAGTTAACACAAATGAAGTTAAAAGCAGTCCAACTAAACTGGCTTATTGGTAGAAATTCTACTCTCGCTTTAGATTGCAAACTTTTATTGTACAAGTCAATTTTAAAACCAATTTGGTGCTGTGGCATTCAATTATGGGGCACTGCCTCAGCCAGCAATATAGGAAAAATCCAAAGGCGCCAAAATAAGATTCTACGGATGATCACAGTTGCTCCCTGATACATAAGAAACTCCACAAAGATCTAAACGTGCAATCATGATAGAAGCAACCGTGAAACATACATCTTTTTTGTCTAGCACTGGCTGGACATGAGTAATTATATTAAGATATGAGTAATTATTGTTAGTTCAAAAATATATTTGAATATTCAATAAATAAAATATGAAAAAAAGAAAAAAAAATATCGTGTTTTTACGTATAGTCTAGCAAAAAACAGGTTGGCTGGGACAATTTTTACTTCAGAATAGCGTGCGTTTTCGCGTTAAAAGTTGGTCATACTTTTTTTCCAAGTGTTTATTGTGTTTTTTGTGCATGGGTGTAGCGAAGCGCACCGGGGATAGCTAGTAGTTTATATTTGTACATATATTTAGGTTCATATGTTTTATGTTTTTTTTTTATTTAATATGCATTTAAATACATACTGTGAGCTTAAAAAAAGTAAATAGTTGTATTATTTCCATAAAAGCTTTTATTTAAGTATGGCAATTAAGAAATATAAAAATGTTTGATTGCAGATTATGAAGCTTATATAATAAGAGTTTAATTCAATAAAAACAATAACCAAAAACAACACTAAAATAAAAATTATTGAATAAATCCTAAAAAAAACTGATGCTTTTAAACAGTAAACAGTAGTAACAACATTCCTTAACTATTTTTAATAATTTTCAGGGAAAACCCTTAATTTTTTGAAAAACTGTTATTGATAGCAGGACAATGCTGCAAAAATACCTTTTTTTGCGATTTCAAATAATTTTTGGTAAGAAAACGTGCAACCATATCAAATTATAAGAAATGGGTAAACATACAACTAACGAAACGCGAGAAATAATTGTTGTTTTGCAAAAAAAAAAAATAAACCATTGCGCCAAATTGTCGGAAGGAGCCACTGCACTGTTAAAAAAATCATAGATAATAGTAGAGAATTTAACTCGTCCTGGACGACCAAAAAGGCTAAGTGGCACAGAAGTACGAGCAGTAGTAGGAGAAGTAAGGTCCAACCCAGTGTCAAGTGCTATCCAAACATTAAAGAATATAATAGAGACATCTGGAAAAGCCGTAAGTGCCAGTACAGTTAGAACAGCACTCCACAAAAATTGACTACATGACAGAGTGCCGCGGAAACAGCCTTATATTTCTAAAGCGAATCAACAGAAGCGCATAGAATTTGCATAAAAGTATAAAAATGAGCCTGTAGACTTTTGGAAAAACATTGTATATAGGGATGAGAGCAAATTCGTAATATTTGGAGAGAAAAGGCTTCAAAAATATGGCGGTCAACGAATTAAGCGGTCTTGAAAAGTGTATTGTAAGCACCGTCAACCACGGTGGGGCTGCATGGCGGCATCTGAAGTGGGAAATTGAGTATTCATTGAGTCTACAATGGATAAGATTCATTATTTAAATATTCTTAAGGCTACTGTTGCTCCCAGCATGAAAAATTGGGACTGCCATATAACTGGTTTTTTTAGCATGACAACGACCCGAAGCATACGTCGTTGATAGTTAAGAAATGGTTGTTATATCGAACGCCTAAGAGTCTAGATCATCCAACGCAGTCCCCAGACCATAATTCTATCGAACATTTGTGGGACCACCTTGATAGAAAAATAAGAGGACAATTTCTAATAAGGATGACCTGAAAAGGGCTTTAATTTAAGAATGCAACAAAATATCTCCTGAGATAACGAGAAACCTTGTGAAATCCATGCCTAGAAGGTTGAATGAAAGCAGAAATAGAGAACAGCGGCTACGCAGCTAAATGAAAACAAATTACATTGGCTTCAATTGTCGTCTTGTAGTCAGCTACTTAAAAATATTAAACCTGTATTGCTATAACAAAGAGTATAAAATTGAGTTTGGAAATAAAAGGGTGTCCCAATAGTAAATGTAATTCTATGTATGTGGCCAAACTTTTGAAATTTTATAGACAGGCAGCTGAAATTTACAAGGAACCTGTATTGCAAAGTCCACTATAGCAAGTATACAATTAGAATTTAGAAATTAAAGGGTGTCACCATAAATTATGTATTTTGAAACGTTAAACACAAACACGTGAAAATTAGGCAGAATGTCCACTACTTTCTCTGGTATAATAGGTGATGTTATTTGATCTATGTGATCCTATCTTTGAAACCGTTATAGACAGAGGCTTGAGTGGTGTCCCTATAAAAGACGGATGCTAATGAAAGTAGCTTAAATTTTGAACAGTAATAGGGAGAGGCTTGATATTCACATAGTCTTTATTTTTTTCCCTCTAATTTTGGCGCATCTTTTATTTGGTTTAAATCTAATTCTTACATATTACTTCTTACATTTTTAGTTTGGAATTGGTGCCCTTCTTTCTGTTTTGAAGTCGGTCTTTTTTTGCAAGAATTATTTACAAAGTATATAATGATGTTCGTTTTTCAAATAACAAAAGCCAACTCAATTCCTCTCCTAACAACACTACAAAGTAAATAAATAACAAGTTGAAAAAATGAATTTCAAATATAAGCTGATCTCCCGCTGTTGACAAATCAATCATCAAATTGTTAGCGTGCGTTGTCAAAATTTTAAAATTTCGTCGTTCTTCGTCAACCATGTTCGTTTTATAATTGTAAACAAAAGTTGCCAAAAAAAGCGACAAGTTGTCTGCTAATAAATATGTTAATCCCGTTCCACACTTACAATTTTTGTTTCTGAAACTTTTTTTAAATTTTCATTTGAAGGTGCATTCGTGTCAATACGTTAAAAATTGTGTATCTGTATGTATACTTTTATACAGTCATTCTCATGTCGAAAAGAGCAAACAACAACAATAGAGAGTCGCAGCAGAGTTTCAAGTACATGACTTACAAAAAGTGCAATGTGGAACGGGACTTACTAATATGTACGTTTGAGCGGCCGCCGCAAATAGAGATAATATTTTCAGAAACAACCTAACTACAGAGGGAAAGTGCAAGTGTTTTTTTTTTTGCGAAGAATGTATAAGTTATACACTCATAGAAAATATGATACAATCCGTGTTCGAAATGATCGCAGACGGTGTCAAAAGTGTATCAACCACGTTTGTGGTCACTTTGTACACGGATGGTGTCGAAGTGGCGACAAAGATAGCGTTGATGAATTGAAAACGTACGTGTGCAATGTAACACCATATCAGTGTCAAATAATGCCCTCAGCGGTGTCGAACTAACACCGCAACGGAGTCGAACTGACAATATACCGGTGTCGAAGTGACAACAATATACAGGTGTCGAAATAACAACATAATAGTGTCAAATTACAACCGCATCGATGTCCAACTGACAACATACTGGTGTCGATTATACACTACTCGTTGCTAACATCTTTCACAATTGACCAAAATAATAAAAGCAAGTAAAATATCTTGTAAACGTATTTTATTATAAAAAAAAACATTGTTCAATAAATAAGAAAGAAAATCATGTTTTAGCACACAAAGCGACACCTACAACCAATTCTACCCCAAATATGCATCCAGAAGCTAAAGAACAAACACCATCTGGTAACTACAATCGTCTCGAAGCAAGTATCGAGACATTAGTGCATTCGTTAAACAGTTTTATGAGCTCTATGAGCAGCATGATGCAAGAAATGGTTCGCATGCAATCTATGATGTTGCAGGCGGTACTTAACAAACCATGAACTGTTTAAAAATATGTTTCTGGAACGCAAACGGCTTACGCCAACACAAAAATGAACTCGAGTACTTCTTGAAGAACCAACAAATTGATGTCATGATGGTTTCAGAGATTCATTTAACAACAAATAGCTTTTTTAAAATCAATGGCTATATATTATATGACACTAAAGACCCCCGTGGCAGAGCATGTGGTGGTTCAGCTATTCTAATAAAGGCTCGAATTAAACATCATTTACTGTGTGATTTTTGTGAGGACTATCTTCAAGCAACAAACATCTGTATTGAAGAATATCATCAAAACTTTGTTATTTCTTCGATTTATTCACCTCCTAGATTTCAAATATCAGAAAGTCAATATAGCGACTTCTACAAATCACTAGGTCCCTGTTTCATAGCATCAGGCGACTACAACGCTAAACATACGTTTTGGGGATCAAGACTTATTACTCCAAAAGGTCGTGTTTTATTTGACACTATTTCAAAAATGCGTCTGAATGTGATATCAAGCGGACAACCCACCTATTGGCCTACTGATCGACAAAAAATACCTGATGTTATTGATTTTGGCGTGACTAAAGGTATTTCGAGAGAAATGATTAAGGTTGAAGCGTCACTCGAATTATCCTCAGATCATTCACCCACAATAGTCTATATATGGAACCAGCAAAATATTGTGTCACCAACAACTAGCACAAGCATTAATTGGTTGAAATATAGAAAGTATCTCAATACTCACTGTTCGGAAAATATACCGCTGAGAAAACCAGAAGACGTGGAACAAAGTCTTATTAATTTTGATCAAATCCTCAAATCAGCTGCCCAGCATGCAACAGTAACCCGACAATCAGCTAGATACAATCAAATTTACTTTGTAGATGTCGAGCGGCTCTTGGCTGAAAAAAGGAAAATTAGAAGAGAGTGGCAAGCACACAGATCTCCTCAACTCAAATCTAGACTTAAAGAAACGGCTAAGACAGCTGCTAGAATCTCGAAGAGTAGCATCTCTGAAAAATTACTTGGAAGACCTCGACGCAACTTCACAATCAGATTATTCATTATGGCGTGAATGTAGAAACCTTAAAACGCCAGTCGTACGTAAGCCCCCCTTGCGAACTTCTTGTGGAGTCTGGACAAGAAATGATACCGAAAAAGGTAATTTATTTGTTGATCATTTGAAAAAGGTTTTCACTCCAAATATGTGTACTGATATAGTTGAGTTGCCACCAGTAGAGACTAGTGCCGAAGCACCCCTAAGATTTGAATTTAGCGATATTGAAAGGGCAATAGCGGATTTAAACACCAAAAAAGCCCCTGGAGTTGATAAAACAAGTAACAAGATGTTAGTTGAGTTGCCCCTTATAGGTCGCAGAATTATTCTGTTTGTTTTTAATGCCATCTTACGTCTTGAGTACTTTCCCACAGAGTGGAAAGTTTCTTTGATTACTATGATTCCTAAACCAGGAAAAGACCACACAAAAGTAGAATCATACAGACCTATAA
Organism: Phasia obesa; assembly: GCA_949628195.1. Lineage (NCBI taxonomy): Eukaryota > Metazoa > Arthropoda > Insecta > Diptera > Tachinidae > Phasia > Phasia obesa. The sequence continues at coordinate 43,444,535 of OX451219.1, forward strand.
GCCTTTTATCAAACGTGTCAAAGTTATTTGAGAGAATATTAATAACTAAGCTGAATCCAATTCTTAGCGCGAAAGGATGTATTCCGAACCATCAATTCGGCTTCAGAAAACAACACAGTACGATCCAACAAACACACAGATTAGTAAATGTAATTAAAACAACCTTTGAAGAAAAAAAATACTGTTCTGCGCTCTTTATCGACGTTTCTCAAGCATTCGATAAGGTTTGGCACGAAGGCCTAATATTTAAGCTAAAGCTGAACTTGCCCGAAAACTTGTATAAGCTCTTAAAAGATTATTTAACGAATCGCAAGTTTTTACTAAAAGAAGGTGACTTTTTAAGCTCGCCACAGCTCATTGAAGCCGGAGTTCCCCAAGGTAGTATTTTGGGACCAATTTTATATTTACTGTACACATCAGATATGCCAATTAGCACCCTAGTGCATACATCAACTTTTGCAGATGACACAGCTTTTTTAAGTATTCATGAAAGTGCCCAAGAAGCATCAAAACTTTTACAAGACCACATACTCAATTTGGAAAAATAGCTAGAAAAATGGAGAATAAAAGTGAATGAGCAAAAATGTACTCACATAACTTTCACACTGCGTAGGGACTCATGCCCTCCTGTTCGCATAAATAACCAAATGATACCACAGCTTTCAGACGTTAAATATCTGGGTGTACATCTTGACCGTCGCCTTACTTGGAAAAGCCACATTGATTTCAAGTTAACACAAATGAAACTAAAAGCAGTACAACTAAATTGGCTTATTGGCAGAAACTCTACCCTAAGCTTAGATTGTAAACTTCTATTGTACAAGTCGATTCTCAAACCAATTTGGTGTTATGGGATTCAGATATGGGGCACTGCCTCAGCTAGCAATGTAGAAAAAATTCAAAGGCGCCAAAATAAGATACTACGTATGATTACATCTGCTCCCTGGTATATAAAAAATTCGAACATCCACAAAGACCTAAACATGCCATCAGTTAAAACAGAAATAGCGAAACATGCAGTCACATATCTAAAGAGGCTTGAATCTCATCCAAACCCTTTAGCGCGTAACAAGCTGAACGAACCTGGTTACATTAGACTAAAAAGAAGAGATACTGCTTTTCTTGGCCGTACATTAGAGGGATGACCCGCAAATGATTGCAAAATCCGTGAAACAAACATTATTTTTGTCTAGCACTGGCTGGACTCAAAAAGTATATTTTTATTTTAGACTTAAGATATGAGTAATTATTGTTAGTTCAAAAATATTGAAGATACAATAAACAATTTATGAAAAAAAAAAAAATAAATAAGAAAATACAACATAAAATTAATTTAAGCACAATTAAATCTAAAATCAATTTTACCATTATTCTAGGGTATACATCAAATGGAACTGCTACAAAATTGAAATAAAATAATACTAAAGTAAAACAAAGGGAAAGCAAATCGTCCAATAAGCGATTATAATGCATGCTCTAAACATCTTCAATAATAACTTTAGTTAGTCTTCAATAATAACTTTAGAAGTCTCTATGCTCACTTGTTAGTTCAATATTTAGATCGGCATGTTCAAGCATTGACTTTACTAGTGACATCTCTCCTAGTAATGTTTTAAAATCCTAATTATATACATAAGTAGTTAGAATATGCGATGTTATATAAATTTATGCTATTCATTTCATTTAATCTCACTTTTGTTAAAACACCTCCTTTTTAGAGCAACTTGACTGAGTGCTTGTAGGATTCTCACTACGCCTCCACCGCTCATCGATTTCGAGCTACAAAATTTATTAAAACTAAAAAAATATTATAAAAGAGACACAAGCACAATTTATTACCTCTGTTTTTTTTTTCAAGCAAACAGCTTTTCTCGGAACTCTGCACGCAGTCCTAGTGGTGGCACAACTTTCTGCGATTCTTCCTTATTAAAATAACGGAAGCTTATAAATGTTATTTGCCCAAAAATTCTTCCAGCTTCTTTTCGTCTCTTTATCTTAAAAATTTTCTTTGGTAAAAAAACATGACACGCTAAACACCAAGATTCACCATTAAATTCTGTGATATAACAAATAACGTTTTCTTCCTGAAGTATTTTATTATTATTATTATTAATATTTTGTTCGATTTTTTTAATTTTTTAAGTTTGCTTAGAAACACACTGATCACAAATGAATGAAAAACAAAAAAGCCCAAGTTTTTTTTTATATAATTTGACAACCTGCTGTTGCCAAATCAACCACGTTTGTTTCGATATTGTAAACGCACGTTGTCAAAATTTTTAAATTTCGTCATATTTGTTTAATTTGATAACGTAGCGTTGTCAATTCAATCACATTCGTTTTAAAATTGTAAACGACAACGATTTGGTATCAAACTGACGATATTGCAACATGATTTTTCGCTCAGTGTACAAATGAAAAACTATAAAAGTAAGGCCTATTATTATAACTTGCCTATTATTAGGCCTATTATTATTTTGATGGAGTGATAAATATTTTTTCGTTATTAAAAGTAAGCTAAAAACCACTTTAACTATCACGTACTATAAGGTTATAGCAATGAGCATTATCCTCATTATTTTAACGAAAAACTACTTATCTCTCCAACAAAATCTTAACTTTAGCTAAAGGCAAGTTATAATAAGTCCTAAAATTTGGTGTTGAGTAGTTTTAAAGTATAAGCGAAGAAAATTTTGTAAGGATACTGAGGAAGCGGCAGCAAATATAGGCATTGGCAAGACACTCTTTCTTCGATACAAAAAAAATTTACATGGTCGTTTCGGGGGGTGAGGTTGGAGAGATACCTCCCCTTGTCCATAAAAAATCGATTTTTTGGTATTAATTTCTTTTAAAGTTAAATTACTTCAGCAAATAATATTTTCCAAATTAAGGTTTTGGAACACTCGCTGGCTTTAAAGTTGTATTTGTTAAACAAAAGTATGGGAAAACTTAAAAAATAGATATTTCAGAGGTAGGATCAGTTCTTCTAAAGGGAACCTTTTTCTCCTTAGTCCAATTTTGCTTATTTTAAACCTTGCCAAAATATTGTGCGTAAGGGGTATTTTCCTACAAAAAAAAAACTTATATTTGATTTGCAATTTGTTTGGGAATTAATATTCTTAACTGGACAATTTCTTTATTAGCTCAACAATGTATTATTTATATATCGGTGATACTTCGTTTTGCCGATATATTGTTTTCAGCGATATTTTAGTGGTCGATAACAATATACTATAAAGATTTGGAAATATTAAAATGCAATGTAACGCAAGAACCATTAAAGATTTGATACAACATTAATGCCTCTTGTATATCTTATAACTGAACAGTGCATAATTATGTATGGAAGGTAGTAAAAATTATATTTTCAACCATCTCCAAAGTAAATGAGATGTTACTGCTAAGTAACATCTCTCTCTAAGTAATGACCTTCCGTTAATCTTTAAAAATAATTACAAAACATATTAAATATATGGGATGAGCAAAAAATATCAGCTAGTGCTTAATCTTAATAAACGATTTAATTGTTTAGAAAATAATGAAACGTATTACTTATCTAAATGCTTAATCTACCATATAAATTATGAATATTCTAATTACAGTCTTATACTCTTAAAGCAAAAATAATATTAATGGGTGACGATCTCCATCTCGCTCTGCATTTCGAAACAATTGCAGACACGGTCACCCCTACACGTAGTACAAGTTACGATGAGCATGCTAATTGTGCGCTGCGACACGTTTATGAAAAAAATATTATAGAGTCCTAGGAGGATAAGCTGTTCATTTAGTTCATTCTAAGCTTTAGTTTTTCTAAAGAAGAAGTTGAAAATACCTAAGGTCTTCTTGTGTTCTAGCTAGAAAAACTAGCGAAATAGTACTTTTTATTGTGTTGGCACACTATATACACTGCAGTTCCCGTCCAAAGTCACCAGTCTCTTTGATTTTAAGCAATAATCTATATAAATATTCATTTATTTATTTATTCAAATAACCGAGCTCATAGAGCCATATATGGTTAACATACTATTGTATATACATTCAAATGTAAACAATTAAATAAAAAAAATGAAGTAAGTAAATAAAGGGCAAAAAAAGTATTTACAAATATATGTATAATTTAAAAATTTATAGAAAATAGCAAAATGAAGGAAAATAAATAATTCAAACCACAAAAGTGGAAACAATTATGTTAATAAATTATTGAATAAGAAAAAAATAATTTTAAAACACAGAATCTCAATTGATAGGTGGAAATAAAAAATTTAACAATTACATATTTCTTATACAATCAATGTTAATAATAGTAAGTTTGACAAAGTAAAAGATAAAAAATAGAAAATAAATTATATCCCAATTTTTTTAATATATTCCAGAATTCTCACTTTAAAAATTGAAGATGAGAATGCAAATGACTTCAAATAATTAGGCTTATTAAACATATAAGCACCTTTAACATGAAATGATCTTTTCAAAGTGGACGTTAATTTTTATAATTATTTGGCAATTACATCTAGAGCGACCAAACTTAGAAAATGATAGCAAATATAAAAGGTTACGACATTTAAATGCTTTATAAAAAAATTGTATCTTTTGATGTGGTATCATTGTTCACCAATATACCTACACATTTAGCTATTAAGATAATACTTGACAAATGGGGAACCCTTAAGGAACACACTACAATTAGCAAACAGCAATTTTTGAAAATTCTTAGATTCTCTTCAACGGACAACAATTATTTTACTTACGATGGGAAGTATTACCGTCAAATATATGGCAAGCCAATGGGTTATCCATTATACCCGACAATGGCAGACATTGTATTGGATGCATTACTGAACGATGTGATTGAAGAATTAAAAGTAAAGAATATAAGTATAAAATTTTTATCGAAATATGTTGATGATCTATTTGCGGTGATTAAGAAAGATGATTTGGACGTTATTGTTAAAACATTAAATTTATACCACAAAAAGCTACAATTTATAGTGGAGGTTGAAGAAGACAATGAAATAACAAATTAATTAAAAATTAATTACCAATTGGTTCGTCTAGAAAACCGCATCTGGAAGACTAATTAATTATCACTCAACCCAACCGACGAATATGAAAATAAACACAGCTATGCATTTTATAACTAAATTTAGAAATAACAACCTCAACAAAATACGAAATACATATATTGACAAAAAACAGTTTTCCGATATACATACATACATCACAAACAACTTAATTAACAAATGTTTAAATAAAAATCAAAATAAAAATGAAAATATTCAAACAATAAACAAAGCTTTTTACAGTGTACCATACGTTCCAAAACTAACAGAAAACAAGACATTGAAACATATGGTAAATGAAGAGAATACAATATTTACTCATAAATCAAACAAAACACTAAGACACCTTTTTACACAAAAAACAACAAAATTGCACAAGCAGAGAATAGATAATGTTGTTTATGATATAAGACCGAATTTATACGATGCCATTTTTTCATGTCTCTTTTAAAGTTGCAGCGGATTTCATGGCACATTTTTACGATGAAATTTTTCATGCAATCGGCTTGAATTTGTTTTTAACATTTTCTTTTGATTTCATATTCTTAATTTTTATAGTTTGTGCGTTATTTCAAAAAAATATATGCGCTCGTACTAAATACAAAATAAATAAAAATGAGTCAAACAAAGAATGAAATTTTACAAGAAATTTTAAAATCATATCGAAATGTATATATATATGTATATATAAAATGTATGTAATTAAGCCAATCAATTTCATTTTTTTAAATCAACTCTGAACGAACGAAAATTACACAAAGCAAGTGTAAAAATTCAAGCCATGCCATTTTGTTTACCCCGCTTGCTTCTCTACACCTCTAGCCAACAAACAAAAATTGCATGCAACCTGTTTCATGAAAAATGTTGTGGTGTAAGTTAGCCAAGGTGATGAAAGAGAAATGTGTAATAAGGTATACGTTGCACAGTGGCTGAAAATCGTTTTTCGTTGGCCAAAATTCTGTAACTTTTGAACCGATCAAAATATTGAAATAATTTTTTTTAATGGATAGATATTTAGCTCAGCTTGATTCAGTTTTAATTACATTAAAATTTATTGAGGACTTTTTAAGGAATTCGAGGTCAAAGTTGAACATTTTAATTTTTTTAACTTTCAGAGTGAAATATGGGTTTATTCTGTGTGTAACATAGTAAAATATCCCTCTAAGATCCAAAAAAGTATATATATTCTTGATCAGTGATGAAATCTAAGACGATATAGCTATGTCCGTCTGTCCATCCGGCCGTCCGTCCATTCGCCTGTCTGTATGAACACGATTCAGTCTAAACGAAAAGAGCTAGACCCTTGAAATTTGGTACATATATATCTTGAAGGATAGGGCAGGCTAAGTTCGTAAATGGGCCAAATCGGACCAGGGGGAAAAAATTCCCCTAAGAAGAACTAAACCAACCCCTGAAAAACTACACATTTTTACAAGTTTTTTTGTAAATTTGTTAAGCAAATGAAACATTTTTATGTCAAAGAAGGTTCAAGGTCTTTACCCTGAAGCCAGATAATCATAAAAATTTATTTTTGGAGCCCGCCCCCTTTTTGTGGGCGTTTATATAAAATATTATATGAAAAATAGTTTCAATAATTAACAAATTGTATTACCTAAGCGTAGATTGCATAAAAAATTAATTTTTAAGCTTTCATGACGAATGGAAAATGTACTCGGATCTTCTGCGCTACATTCTTTTGGCTTCTTCATCTAAATCCCGATGGTCCACTTTCCATTGATTTCGAATACTGGATATGAACGGATCTGACGTTGCCAATAATATATTAAATAGATCTTCATTTGTCGAATTCCGTGAAATTTTCCTAGTATTGTGCTCTCTATAAAATATGTAATCCTTGTTCCTTTTTTCCTGAGCCTCCTCTGATAGATCTCCAAGTGGCACCAAATGATATTTAATGACATCTTCACCATGATAAAGGATTTTGTGAACTGTTGCAGACATATTTCTCCATGGGTAGTTAGTTGTATATATTTTTGCAGTGTCCTTAGCATAATCTCCAAACTTTCTACAGTCAATTTCTTCATTGCACGCAAGTACTTCTAGTATTATTTTAAATCTGAAAATAAGGTGGAAATCCACTCCTGTTATTTCAGATGCTGTTTCTGGATCTGAAAAGAGTCTTCTTGCGGTATTGCCATCATTTGTATTGCCTGACCCTTGTTGTGGCTGATCTGTAATCAGTCCATGTTTGCGATATTCATCTTGAACATGTTTCTTTTTTGAACTTCTTAACTCTTTCTTGGTCACGTTGTTTCTTATTGATCCTGAAGACCCGAAATCCAAATCATAACTGATTTTTAGTATGTGTTCCATAAGTCGTATTCTTGCGTGTAGTGGTGATAATCCAAATTCATATGCATCGGTATTATCTAATGATTTTGCTGGGACTTGGTTTAATTGGGTTGATGTTGCTTGGCATATAATGCAGGCTGCATCCAGCCTTCGTGTTAGTCAAAGCCTGACCCACTTTTCCATCTATCATTGTCAGGACTAACTGGTAGCTTACTTTAATTTGCTGCCCATCTAACTGTAATTGTAATGGCTGTAGTGCTGTAATTTGGGCCTTGATATCACTAATTTCTTTATTAATGACATCATTTGTTTCTTTTTTTAATTGAAATTTGATTGGCCTGCAGTATTTCGTAGAAGATGGTGTCTCATTTTTCCAAATATCCATTGTTTGCGTTGTACTAGTCGAAGGCTCTGAATCTTCCAAAATCTTTTTCAATCGCAATGGTAGAAATGATACCATGATATTTCTGAGTCAGAAATATTTTCACATACAGCTTGTTTATATTTTTTTTGTCCCGAAGAACCATCACATCCCCATTTACAAAAAAGAATTAACTTTGTGTTTCCGTATTTCTTCAACTCATTTCCTGTTATTGATTGCAGCAAGCGTGCGGCTGTGTGATCAAGTAGAGATTGTAGTTGTACCTCTGCCGAAATTGGTGTGATTGTAATAGTGTCCTTTGATGGCAAACAGTCCATTTTAGCAGCGGTTATGTGATGATATGCTGGATATATATTTGAGCCTTTTTCAATCGCACGCTTTCTGAGTTTAATATATTGCTGTTTTGTTAATTTCAAATCCAGAAATAATGCTAATGCCTCCTCATTTGTGTACTGTATTGCATCATTCGGAGTTGGTATACTTTTAAGAATCCGTTTTGTTCTCGGTGGACTAGCTTTAACAACTTTTTCAATGATATCCACTTTTGTAAATTGGTTCTGTGATCGTAATTGATGTAGGAAAGATTCTTTTATATTTGTAGAACCAAAGGCATCGTTAATATCTTTAAGCTTCCGCCTCTTAGATCTATCGCTGCAATTGTCCACTAATGATTTGCGTGGTCTTCCAGCCTTATCTTGCTTTGCTGTTTCCGCAGCGACAGTAAGTTGACCTTCTAACCACTTTGCACTTTTTATATAAAATTTTTGTTTACTGTACATAACTTCTTTGTAGCGTTTTTTTAGTGCTTTGACGAAATTATATAATTGCTCTTGCATTTCGGTGCTACACGAATTTGAGTTTAATTTTATTTTAACGTAACTAGGAACATCTTCCTGATTTTTGTTTCTAAAATACACTTCGGTCAGTTCTTTATAACTGAAGCTCTCCATTTTCTTTTGAATATTTTTATTTGCGTTTGTTATGTTTTATCCGTACACTTAAAGGATTAAGTTATTACTGAGTAATCAGTTAACGAATCCGTACTTTTATAAATTTTTAGATACATGTTCTTCACACACTGATCTTTAATTTCATAGCAGGTAGCGCTTAAATTGAACAAAACTGCACTCATGCTTCAATATGGGGTTGTTTTTTAACTTTAGTGGTTTAATGTCGCAATTATTTTTATAAAATTGTTTATGACTTTGGTTGACCCTAACATTTGATAACAGGTAAATTTAGAAAGAGATCATATGCTTCCTGTAGAGCCCATTGTGATAATTTTATTACTTATTTTTTGCTGATCAAAACAAAGCCATTAAACCCTTTCGAAGGTATTATATTTATTTTTTTTAGTTATACGTAGCCTAAACTAAAAAAAATAAACTTTTAGGCAAAAAAGTGAAAATTTAATGCACCATTGTATATGAATTTTTTCGAGTAATTTCATTAAAATGAAAAAATGTGTTCTACAGGCGGCTCGTGGCGGGTGCAAAAGTATATATAGCCTTAAAGAGGACACTTTCACCTTTCTCGTGGTTGTATACGTTTCTTGTTCCCTTTTGTTCCCTAGAAGTTCTATTCCACTAAAGTTTAAGTTTGAGGAAAATATAGTAGTTTCATAAATATTTCATAACGCCCCTAATATTAAACGCTAGAGCTGTGTCTACTTACAAAAACTAAAGACAATAATCCTACCAACATTATAAAAAAACCGCAAACCATTATCGATGATAGCTTGCGAGTAGTAACCATTTAATTTTGATAAAAAACCAAAGAAAAACACCTTTTTCTGAAATTAAAAAAAAAGTTGAGTTTGACAGCATGCCACGCCCACAATTATCAATATTTTAACATAATTTTTTGGCTACCTTAATTTGGATATATTAACTACAAAATGACGTAAAAATTTTAAAAATCGGTGACAAAAAAAAAATTTACTTTTGGCCAACGAAAAACGATTTTCAGCCACTGTGCGTTGGTACAACAAAAAGAATGTTGGGAACGAGAATTTTAGAACATAAAACTGATATCAATAAAGGACAAGAGACAAGAGCTTTAGCTCAACATGTAAAAGAATCGGGACATAATATAGATTTTGAAGTCGTAAAAATATTAGACAGAGAGAAAAAGATAAACAAACGATATACTCTCGAAAGTTTAAGCATACAACAACGCATACAAATATCCATCAACATTAAAGAAGACAAAGACAATACCAAACTGCAATATTCCATTGCAATAAAGTGATAAATTAAGTTCTGTGATATTAGTTTCTAAGTTTAGCTGTGATATTTTCCTGTTAGTAATTATTATTTTAATTATACATTTAAGTGTGTTGCGTTGTCCACTATTTTATAATTTATTTAATGATGTAATCGGAAATGAATAGGAAGTCAAATTTGAAAATTAATGTCGCCTTATAAAAATTATAAAAATATAATTAAAATAAATAATTCTTGCAAAAAAACCGACTTCAAAACAGATAGAAGGGTACCAATTCTAAACTAAAAATGTAAGAAGTAATCTGTAAGAATTAGATTTAAACCGCATAAAAGATGCGCCAAAATTAGAGGGAAAAGAAGTAAAGACTATGTGAATGTCAAGCCTCTCCCTATTACTGTTCAAAAGTTAAGCTATTTTCACCAGCATCCGTCTTTTATGGGGACACCTTTCAAGCCTCTTTGTATAACGGTTTCAAAGATAGGGTCACATAGATCAAATAACATCTATTACGGTTTGAAAGTTTGGCCATATATATCAAATTACATGAAGTATTGGGACACCCTTAACATTACAATTCCAAATATTTATACTTGTTATTATACCAGAGAAAGTATTGAACATTCTGTCTAATTTTCAAGTGTTTGTGTTTTACCGTTCAAGAAATAGGGCCATATAGTTAAAATTACAGAATTTATGAGGACACCCTTTAATTTCTAAATTCAAATTGTATATTTGCTATAGTGGACTTTGGAATACAGGTTCCTTGAAAATTTCATCTGTCTGTCTATAACAGTTAAAAAATTTAGCCACATACATAGAATTACATTAACTATTGGGACACCCTTTTATTTCCAAATTCAAATTTTATACTCTTTGTTATAGCTGACTTAGCAATACAGGCTCTTTTCAGCGGTCTGTGTACAACTGTTCAATAGTATGGCCATATACATCAAATTAAATCAACTATTGGAGCACCCTTTAATTTAAAATTTTGAATATTTATACATTTTATTATAACGGTCATAGTAATCGACATTCTGTATTTTCAAGGTTTTGTCTATAACGGTTCAAAAGATAGGTCAAATTACGGCACCTATGGGGACACCCTTTAAATTTTAAATTTTTTTTTTTATTAATTTCCGCCATTGGGAGCTATAGCGACACGAAATTTTTTAAAATTTTAATTTGGTGCCCTTTACGGTTCTTAATACACGTAAAAAACATGTATGTTGTATGGGGACACCCTTTAATTTTTAATATAATGAACTGTTTTTAAAACGGGACCAACCTAAAGGCATAACCTTTCAAATAAAGAAAAATTTAAAATCGGTGCAGAAATGGCTGAGTTCTGCGGTTACATATGTACATAAATTGATAACCTCCTTCTTTTTTGAAGTCGGTTAAAAACTGACCATAAATAGCCTATTCCAACACAATAACAATCAGAATTGGTCATAAACAAAAATTAACTCTAAGTTTTACGAAGTTGTGAAACGAACAACCCAAAAACTCAATTACATACAAAGTTACATGACTCCTATTTCTTAAATTATACAGATATCTAGTAACTCTATTAAAAAGTTTTCGCAGTATTACGAAACAAAATCCAACTGTACCACTAAACACCTCAAGACCGTATAGGAAAATGGGCATAATTAAAGAAAGAACAATCATGATTTTAACGTGCATTGGTATAATCAAATTAATGCTATAAAGTACTTTTCCTGTTGGATAGTAGTTCTATCCAACAGGAAAAGTAGGTGTGGTTATAATGTTATTCACAAAATGAAGAATAATTTTTCCTAGAATAGGGAAAACAATTTTTAGAAATTTTATTGATATTCCATCACACCCCATTGAAAACTTAATAGAATAAAACGCACTATATAACTCATCTAAATCAACTATACGGTAAGAAAATCTACTATCACAAAATTCATTAGGAATAGAGAAAGAATTAGGAAATTCATCACCTTGATTCAGAGCAAAATAAATGTTTAATTCATGTACATTTACATTATCCATTTGAGTATCGGTATTATCTAACCCATTGGAAAAGAGAATATTCGAAATCTGTTTAGAGCTTTTGCCATTAAAAACTTCAGCATGAGCTCTACGTTTGGCATTGCGCATAACAGTTTTGGATTTTTAATACTAATGATCTCTTTAACTTTGTATAAATAAAATTCCTAAGGTGTGGTGGTATTGGTTAGTATTGGCAAAAAGACGTATTCATGCTTCCCTTATTTCGCAGTTGATTCCAATCTTTTAGAATTGTTGATTTTAATAATTAAATAAATTTTTTATTATTATTAATATTTGTTTTTAGAAATATTTACTAATAAATTTATTCAATCTGGTAATGTTAAAAGTAGTCTCGTTACCACACTTGTCATATTTGAAAATTTATTATAAAATTATACGCCTCTAATTCCAATCTTAGTGGTTATAAAAATATTAGTTTGTTTATGTATAAGAAAGTGAAAATAAAAAAGAAATTACTAAATTCCGGAAGACTGATTAATTTTAATCCAACTCAACCTTTAACGATGAAGATAAACACTGCCACAAACTTTGTTAGGAAAATAATTCATATTTGCGACAAAAGTTTTAGAAGGAATAATATAAACGAAATAAGGGACATACTATTGATGAATACCTATCCAATTTTCATCATAAACAACATAATCTATAAAACACCCAAAGAACCATTTTTTACAGTGTACCATTTATACCGAGGTTGACAGAAAGTAAAACATTAAGGAACATCATCCATAATAAGAACGTAAATATAGCACATAAATCAAATGATACACTAAGGCATTTATTTACAAGCAAAAAGACGAAAATAGACAAATTAAAGACAGATAATGTAGTTTATGAAATAATATGCCGAGGCAATGAAAGGGATCAGTGTAATAAAGAATATGTTGGAACAACAAAAAGAACGCTTGGTACAAGATGGGCTGAACACGAAGCAGATATTAAGAAGGGAAAAGAGACGACGGCTTTATCACAACATATAAAAGAAAGCAAACACACGATAGATTTTTAGAGCGTCAAAATATTGGACAAAGAAAGATCAGATAATAAGAGATATACATTAGAGAGCTCAAGAATACAAAAACATTTATCGAAAGCTCTAAATACAAAAGATGATAAGGACCAAACAAAACTGTAATATTCTCCCGCAATACATCAAAAGTTGTTACTTTAATTATTTATTATTTTTAAATTTGTGTCGTGTTGTTTATTAATTTTAATAATGATAAGTGAATATATGATTCTGATGTAAACTAAAGCGTTAGTTAAGCTTTAATTATATTTCGTTAAATATTTACATATGTATAAGAAAAACTTTCTTCAACAGAATTTAATAAAATCCTGAAGAAGTCGACAACCACATCGATGAAACGTTGAGTGAAAGATGAAGTAAATTGTTTTATTTACATTGAATTTTTAAAGACCATAATTAGCCCAACTACTACTCTGTTTTAACTGCCAAAAAAAAATTACTAAATGTTTCATATAATTTAGCAAGAACCATGCATGCACTTATTTCAAAATATATATAAAAGGAAAAACCCAACTGTGTGCATCCTTACTTCTATGCAAACACCTCTAAAAAACAATATTCACTTTAATATTGCTAGTGTGTAGTTTTATACAGACGACATTCTGCTTTGATCCACATTTATTTCGGTTTATTGCTTTCTCAAACGCCCGTAAATTATTTATGTATGCCATTCCACCGTTACCGTTAAAAATAGAAAAAAAGGTGATAACATTGCACTAGAAGTGTTGAACGTTTAGATGTGAAATAAAGGCTTTATATTGAAAATAATTGCAATTTACAAAACAATACTTTTCTGTTAAGACATCTGTTACTTTTGTTTAAATCATTTTACACACATTGCAAGTTATTTCGTTGCTCTGAAGTGTATGTAGGAATAGAGAACGAAGTATTTAATAATGCAAAATTTGCCGGGTTGCATGCATTTACAGGTATGAAGTCAAAACTAAAAATAAGCCAGTACGGTTTTCTTAACAAAATTGAATGCAAAATATTTTCAAATCACATCAAATCTTTTCAAATGTAATAGGGTTAATAATAATGAAGCCAATGGTTTGTGATCTGAAACGTTTCCATGTCATGTTTTCTTTGTATTAATTGATTTAATTTTAGCGCTCCACGGATGACTCCTACTCATGCAATGCATTGTGCCTGCACTAGGAAATTTGATTGTAAGAGGGAGTCTTGAGTGGACAATGTTTGTAGGCTTGCCATAAAAAAATTTTCAATTTAAAAGGGATCCTGGCATTAAATTAATGCACTGATAATTTAAAATTCATTTCTATGACTTTGGACAAAATTAATCTATAATAGATTATGAGCCATATTTATAAAATATATTTTCGTTTTATAAAAGGTGTTTAATAAACCTTATGTTAAAAATTAGTAAAATTAAATTAGTCTTATTAAACAAATCAAAAATATTTTTTATTAATTTGCCAATAAAACTATGAAGAAAGCTGGAAAATCAATCAACTGAATCTTTTACAGAAGTTTTCACAAGATCTAACCGAAGTACAACATCTCCTTTAAACATTTAAAGAGTCTACCTATTATGGTTCAAAAAATAAGGCTATGGCAACACATCTTCTATACAAATTGGAAGAATCTACTTATTACGATTCAAAAAATATGTCATTTTACATGCAAAAAAAGTCACTGTCGGAAAACCCTTTAATTTTTAAATTTTTATTGTTTTTATAGGGGTCATAGTAATACACCATTTTTGACTATTTCAAGACTATATCTATTATGGTTAAAAATTAGTCAATGTTTATGCAAATCACGTCACTGTCGGCACTCCCTTTAATTTTTACTATTTGTTATAGTGGCCATAGTAATACACCTCCTGTAAAAACATCAAGAGTCTACCTATTATCGTTCAAAAATTAGGCCATATACATTCATGAAAATCACGTCACTAACGGAACACCCTTTAATTTTTAGATTTCATATTGTATACTTGCTTATAACGCGAACATAGATTAAATTGCAGTCTGCAAATTTTAAATGGTTGCCTCCTATAGCTCAAAAAATAAAGACATAAAGGCAAATAACACGTCACTTTAGGAACACCCTATAAGTTTTAGTAATTGTTGCTATAGTGGCTACAGTTACACACCCTCTGTGAAAATTTCAAGAGTCTACCTATTATGGTTCAAAACTTAGGCCTTATACATGCAAATCACACCACTTTCGGAACTCCCTTTAATTTTTAATTTTGTTAAGCTTTAATTACTGCTTGCATATTTTTAGTGTATTCTTCCTACAGTTGAAGAAAAAAGCGCATATTCGTAAATAACACCTCTCTATCGGAACACCCTATAAGATTAAGATTACTATAGCGGCCACATACACTTTCTGTAAAAATTTCAAGCATCTACCTATTATGGTTCAAAACTTAGGCCTTATACATGCAAATCACACCACTATCGGAACACCCTTTAATTTTTATTTTTTTATAGTTGTTTATATAGTGAACTAAGTTTTATTTACTATTTGTAAATTTCAAGTGTATCCCACCTACAGTTCACGAAATAGGCACATATTCGTGAATAACACCTCTCTATCGAAACACCCTATAAGTTTTAGTATTTGGTGCTATAGCGGCAACAGCTATACATCATCTGTGAAAATTTCAAGAGTCTACCTATTACGGTTCCAGAGATAAAAGGCGCTGACAGACGGACAGACATTGTAGCGAAAACAATAGGGTTTCGTTTTTACACTTTGTGTACGGAACCCTAAAAACTAGCGGTGTTTGATGCAAATGGCCTTGCGAAAGTGGAAAAGTCTTTATATCATTTTAATTTAACAAAAACAATAGGTATTTTGTTGTTGGATTTTACAAAAAAGCTATAATATTATGCACTTGCACTCTTGCAAGACCATTTGCATCGAACACTGAACTCCGCTACTGCAATAAACTATTTTTAAAATTTCAATTTATGTTTTAATATTTTTTAATCTCCACGTTTTCTTTTTAATTTAAGAAATTTGCAGTATTATCAAGGAAAAAAAACGACAAATACAAAGTACTGAAATTAATTAAAAAGTTTTATTTAACGATTTGTGGGAGAAAAAAAAATAAGTAAACTAAGATGTCAGTAACATGCATTCGTCTTAATTTTTGCTGCAGTGGTTGTATAATATTACTAAAAGAAACAAAGAGGATCTTAAGGAGAAATATGCATTATTTTTTATGGAAAAATCTTAGTAATATTATAATATTATAACAATACAATTATTATAAGTTGGAATTATCCAGATTGCATTTTATATAAACACATATACACACCTATCTACTTGTGCACATACATTTTTCAAATAGTAGTACATGCACTTTAAAACTTGGTCTTTTTAAAAGCTTGTACCAGTATACACCATCCTTAACGTCATTGCAAGTTAAAATTAATAAAATTATATAAAAGGGAAACGGAATTTAATTTATGCCATAAGTTTGCAAGAGTTTTCTTTAGAACATACCAACAAAACTGTATGTACAGCAAACATACGCTGCGGTCTAGAGACGGGATAAAAGAAATTAGGATCACGAGCAAATAAAAGCAAAATTAACTAATTACACTAATTTAAAATTAATTTAAAAAATGAATACTAAAGAAGTTATAATCTACAGCTTAAATGGAAAAATGTTATGTTAGACATTTAAAGATTAAATACATTTACTTTACCTTAAAATAAATACTTTTTAACTTTTAAGTAAAGAAATTCGATCCGTGTTAATATACATCATATAAAGAGTAAAAAACATATTTATTTATTTTATCCTTAGTTGGAGGAACAAAAATAATAACATTTAGGTCCATTATTATAACTTGCCAATAGCTAAAGTTGAGATTTTGTCGAAGCGATAATAAGTGTTTCGTTATAATAAGAGGGTAAGGCTCGTTACTATAACTTACCTTTAATGTACGTGACAGTTAAATGTTATTTTTAGCTTACTTAAAATAACGAAAAACTACTTACCGCTCCGACAAAATCCTAACTTTAGTTATTGGCAATAATATGGGCCATAGGCCCATTATTATAACTTGCCTTTAGCTAAAGTTAGGATTATTTTGAAGCGATAAATAGTTTTTCGTTATTAAAAGTAAGCTAAAAACCACTTTTAATTATCACGTACTATAAGGATAAGTTATAGAAATGAGCATTATCCTCTCATTATTATAACGAAAAACTACTTATCGCTCCAACAAAATCCTAACTTTAGCTAAAGGCAAGTTTTAATAAAGGGTCTTAAAATATTAAACTATAAAAAACAATATTTTTCTTTTAAATCAGTAATTTTACTTTCATACTCTTTACCACAGGTGTGTAATTTATACAATATTCATTTCGGACCCTATATACATAGAAAATGTTCGTCTGTCCGTCTGTGCGTCTGTCCGTGTTGACGTTAAAATGTCATTTGCCAAGGCGCCTCACGAAGTACAAGCCCACCAATCTGTCAGGCATAGTTTCGAGAATTTTGGGAATGCAATTCAGCAACATCAGACCTTCCCGTTGGAGGCTGCGGGCAAAAAACCACGTTCACCTATATTTTTAACGTTGTTTTCATTTTCTTTCGGTTTTAATGCTTCTATTTTTCCTTTTTTGTTAAAGAAATATAAGACCGCGACAGGTAGATCACAAGGAGTGCATACAGATCTCGGGCGATCGGACCTGCGAGGACTAATTTTGCGTTTATTTTTAGATTGGTAAGGTATTTCTGTTGTGATTTGTATTAAAGGCTTTTATAGAAATCAATACATATATGCATATAAGTAGCCAATATGGGAGCAGTTAATAGCAATAGGGAGGGAGGTCAATATGAAGAAAATTTTTTTTTTTGGATTTTTATCTCTAGTCCCACCATTCTTAGGCAATATAGATTGCAGAGAGGTATTTATTTTTACAAAAAAAAAATAATTAAAAAAAAAATTTCCGAAAATTATTATGATTTTGAAAAATATCTACCAAAAGAACGCAGGCGTTGCAATTAATAAGTTGTGAAAGAAGTTTTTATGATTTCAAAAAATAGCTTGTAGTTTCTTAAGCTTTTTTCCAAATGCTTTGCACATGGGTACTTTGTAGTACGGAGATTTGAAAGATGCCAGTAACTTAATTTTTGCTTAAGTCGACTTAAGAACTTATTCCTTATTGCCACAGAATTGTTTATAATAAATATTAAACTTACTAATCAATGTATTTATGAGCAGAATCTAAATATTTTGGGTATAGCTCATTGTAAAGGGCTAGGATGATTAATTCAAAATTGTACATTAGAATAACAGAGGAGAACCTGACCTTAAGTTTCGATATCATTCACCAGTGGTGGCGTTATATGGCCTCAAAGTTAGAAATCCCGAACCTTAAATTTTTTTAAGAACTTGGAATTTCTTCAATTTTTGTTCGAACTTTAAAAATTATAGATGCTTTCAAAAATCTAGTTAAGATTTACAAAATTATGCGAGCAAGTTATAAGCATTTAAAAATTAAAACTTTTCGATTCCCTAGTCAAGTTTTTTTTAATATTTTTTCTCGTTCTTTGCGAGTAAGATTTGAAATATGGTGGAAAAATTTTAAAAACTAGAAGGTTTTTAATTTAAGTATTTCGTAAGGAATATGTATATACAAATTGTATATTGCTGTGCAAGCTAACTATATGGGCGTACGATTAAATTTCGTGTAAAAGTGATCATCTTTGTTAAAGATTTCTTTTAATAGGTTAATATTTTACATCGAAATTTCGATTTTAGCCTACATGTTCTAAAATCCCAAAGCTGAGATCAGAAAAAGAAAACTAATATAAAAAGATATGTATAGTGTCAGTCATTGCTGAAAGTATTTCATGATCTCTAGCCCATATGCAGATTTTATGGGCAAAAGACTAAAAATTCCAATTTTGGGATTTTTGATCTTTATTTTGAGAGTTGTGGGATTTTCTTTACTTTGTTGCAGATTTTTTACCATTTGATTTTCGTTGCCACCCGGGGTAATTGTATTATGTCCAGCTTTAAAACTTAAGTTAAGATGCTCCTCTGCTATGTACATATGCAATTTTGAACTAGCCCTTTACAATGCCCTGAATTACTTTTAAACATGTTTATTCTGCCCACTGTGCATTGTGAGATACGATAAATATTTATCGCTAACCAAGCAGTAATAAAAACCGTGTAGTGGTGATGCTGACGAGAAGGATGAAATACAAGAAGCTTTATTAATTATACCCGTAATTTAATGATAATAATTATAAAAATAAAATTGAATGCAAGATAAGAAGAATAATAAAAGATATAAATATTTCAGTTAGTTAACCTATACATATAATAAAATAGTAATTCATTTCCTGTCTGTCTGTCTCCCTATCTTTCTGTCTGCGTTCGCATCACGTAAAAACTAGTACATGGATTTTAACAAAATTTTGTGAGAAGGTACCTTAGTATCCTGATTCCAATATAGGAAACTTTTTTTCCACACTAATACCTTATTTCCAAAATATTGTCAGGACGCAAACAACGTATGTGGACACAGCTAGTTTAAAATATAATCTGTAGGCGATATCTTAGTTTTGTTGTATCATTTATTCGGCTTATCCTACAAATCTTTAGTTTTTTACAAACATTATTTAACAATCTTCGCCAGCGGCATTTATTGTCTTACTTTTAGTAATCTCCTTATGTATATTACTGAGTTATCAGCTAAAAAATTAAACTTATGTTCATTGGGTTTTTTGTACGGAAAACGCAGCAATGGTGTTGACTCACTCATTAAAGTTTTCTTGTATGGTAAACACCTACACATAATGCAATGGAAAAATATGAAACTAATTAAATATATAAATATGTTTTTACTTTTTTGCAACTACAAAGTTAATGACGTGGAACAGGCAGAAAATATAACAGGTACTTCCTTTAGAAATAGAAATTTAATAATGTATATTTTATTATTTATTCATTAAACAACTACATTTTTTTTTGATTTATATTACATGAGTTTTTAAATTTGCATAAATTACTAATCATCTGGTTGTTGTGTTTTTTTCTTTTGACTTTTCTAAATATATTATTAATTTCTATTTTAATTAATATTAATATTTTAAATATATATTTTTAAATTTGTAAGTAAGTGCACCAATATGTCATTCGAATTTAAATTATTCGTCTAATTAAGAAAAAAATATAACTGTCTAGAATACATACAACTTATTAATTGTGAATAAAGGAATCATTAGTTCAATATTAACTCAATAAACCAATCTTTTCTTCAAGCAAAATATATCTTTCAATTTGGAATTTATTAAGTCCCGAAAAAGGCTTTCTAGTGCCTTAAAATCGTTTAAAACATAAACTGCTCTATCTGGTCTTCTTACAAAGAAAAAAAAAAAACACAGAAAATTAAATATGAACCGATGATTCCACCGGCCCACAAGCCACACCAAACCGTTGTTTTTTCTGGATGAAGTGGCAGCTCTTGAATCTCTTCAGGTTTATCTTCATCCCAAATGCGGCAATTTTGTTTGTTTACATACCCCTTGAGCCAGAAATGGGCCTCATCGCTAAACAAAATTTGCCTCGAAAACGTCGAATCTTCTTGGAACTTTTCAAGAGCCCATAGAGCAAAGCGTTTCAGGCGTAAGTCTTTCCATTGTGAAATGCCAAACACTACTAAACAAAAATAACATGACAGCAAGACACGACTCACACGTGATCTGTCAAAAAAAGGCTATTGAAAAATTGAAAATTATTCGTTATAAAGGGAGAAATATTTTGTTCATACAAACTTTTAACTCACGATAAGGAGTTAAGATAAGAGTTAGAACTAAACTTTGAATAGCTCTCATTAATTTTTGGAGGCAATTCTCATCATCATGAGATAGAACATTTTGGGTTTATTTACTATTGAATAAAGGTTTTTGAATTTCTTCATTTTATGGCTTAATGACCAAGAACTGACTTAGGCCTGTACTATTATTAAGTTATTTTAATACTGAAACTCTAGAAAGTACGAACTTCCATTATTTGTGTTTTGCAAGCACTAGTGAATCAGTTTGATAGTAAATAAACATACTATTTTACTGATTATCCGAATAGAACTTAAAAAAATCAATTAATCAATCAGTTTTTATGTTGTTTTGAACGTAATTTACCGTAAATTCATTTACTTTACGATTAATGGACCAAAAAGAGACTATAAAGTAATTTAAAAACTGAATTCGGTTGTCTATAAGACACTGAAGTTTCAATTGTTATTAATTTTCTATTTAAACAAACTTATCAAAGAAATAGAATCTGAGAAATTTTAATTTTACATTATATTTCATAGAAGATAGAGCTTTTTGAAATTTAACTGAATTTAATTCATCAATTTTCAATCTGTGATCAAACTCTGTTGGGATATTTTTCCTCCAAGATAAATATATTGATGATAATATACACAAATAAATTATTGTATCCGTCCTGAGATTTTTATTGATTAAAATTAATATGAAGTGAAATTCTTACACTCTTTACTTTGTAAGGTAATTTTTTATAAGTTTGTTAAAATATTGGTGGCCTTTAGGGTTCAAACGACACAAAAAAAACAAAAAATGTTGTCCACACGACACATATGCTTTTCCCGATGCACAACCTTAAATTTTTAAAATTATAAACATTTTTAAATGGAACCAATCAGAATTAACTGAGTTCTACGAGCTAACTCAGACAATTTGAAAACTTTAACCTTTTATGCAGTCCGTTAATTACACCACAATTTTGCAAATATTATACAAGAAATTTTATTTTGTTACATTTATGGATAATTGCGCATTCGCAAAAAACGGCAACACTTTCATGATGTAGTTTCATCAATGGCAGTGGTTCACAAACCGAACTTTTCTGTTCCAGTTCAGGCATATGAGTCGTTCAATTAATAAAGGGAATGAGTCCAAAATTTTGAAATGGAGAAAAACGACAGAACAGTTGACGTTGACTTTAAAATTAGTTGTTACAACAAAACTCAAAACTAAAATTGCAAAATTAATTATTAGGGCTTCTTTTACAATTTGTAAATATATAATGTTAGTATGTAAGTTTATGTGTTCACAAAACCTATTAATGTGATACAAATACGTTTTTATTGATAAGAGTTTCAGTGGAAAAAGGGATCAAGTCCACCAAATTTGTTGTTGTTAAAATCGATAGCGTAATAATGCAACTTAATTATGTTTTGACTTTAAGCATTCGTTCGGAAAGAAAAAATATCCATCTAAATATTGGCTTACCTCGCGTAATGTTTAATTGAATTAGTATATTTTAGAAAGAGTACATTTTTTATAATTTTGCAAAAAAAGGTTGCAGATGATTTGTTTTTTAGTTCAGTGCATTCGCACAGCTTTATTTTTAATGCAATTAAAAAGTCGTTTGTTGCTTATGTGGTATGTGTCCAAAAATATTTTTTGCAGACAGGAATGTCCCCTTGGTCTGGTATTCAAATAGAATAGGAAAAAGTACGGAATCTCGGATTTGGATTATCATTTCTAGGACGCTATCTTTCAACTATTTTCGGCGCAACGCAACCTCTAATAAAAATATTTTGTTGTGTATGGGAGTTTAAGTTAAAAAAGGATGTAAACGCTGCTTTTCTTTGGTCAACTGTAATTTTGGAATTACAGTTAAGTTTGCATCGACAAACTACATAGAGCCTGAGCTATTTGTGTATTGCAAACCGTTGATTCGACGAAACTTTCTTACATTTTTTTGCTATTTCGTCGTCGCTTTTGCCCAACTGAGATCGTTGCCAGTTCATAATAATTATTTGACAAAGAATCCGAGGATATAATTCTTGTCACTCGCCTTTTTGGAACACGTAGAAAGCCAACTGATGAACAATCGGAATCACCACTTTCGACATTGACCTCATTGTTGTTGTTGTAGTCCATTCTTGGCACTATTTAACTATAAATAGTAGACTTTAATATTTATAATATTTAAAAAAATACTATTCAACTTTACTTACTTAATATGCGCAGGTTAAATAATTAAAATATTTTTACGAAATATTTTTCAAATGCTTTTTAGCAGGAAGGTTGTAACGACGAAGGTTATGACTGATCTGCACTCACTGCACTTACTAAATTAGAAACTCTTCTAACCACAGCGATATCATAACAGCGATCAAAGGTCGAATTCATATGTAATAGAGCATAAAGTTGGATTACAGTTACGCTTCCAATTGCTGCTCTCATGCAGCACTCAACTAAGTTCAACAACAATTTAAAGAACTCAAAAAATGAAAATAAAAATTTGGTGTTTCCTACAAAAAAAAATGTTTTGTCTTTAAGGGGGTTTCCGTTGAAATATGAAAACAACATTTTTACCATACATTGTTAGTCATAAAAGGAAGTGTATCCATGCTAAATATCAAAAACGCCAAAAATGGACTCATTCCCTTTATCCACTGAAGGAGTCATATGATGTAGAACTTTTTAGCGATGATTATGCATCTTGGCCTACATTAAGGGATCTATTTACTATAATTTATATAAATAATGATCGTTTAGGCCTAGTTGAAAAATTATGTTTTTTATTTAATAACTAGTAGATATGATGCTGATAATTTGAAATAATATGAAAATAAACGAGTATTATTTAACAATCAGATGCATTTGTTATATAACTTGGCCCCATGTCAGAGAGAAATAAATAATTGTATATCAACTTTGAGGTTATTCAAAATTGATGTTGATACGTGGGACACATTATTTGAAAATCACTGTGCCTGCCTGCACAGACTTTGAATTAATGGAAACAGTCAGAAAAGCACTGAATAGAGGTTCACAATAGGAATGAAATAAATGAATTTTTACCTGATTAAAAGCGCGTCGAATGCTCGGCCAGCGGTTCTCAAACTAGTTTTAATTTCATTAATCATCCACGAAAAAAGCTCATGTGCAAAATTTTTGGCTATGGATTATTAGCGTCGCATTTCAACACTGAAAATTTAGTTACTGTTTAGTTTAGTAATTGTCTGAAAATTGGGCATATGTTTGAAGATTGCTGTAGCAGTAACGGTTGCTCAAAGTGCAAAAGACAACATCACAACCTACTCCAGAGAGATTTTATTAAAAAAACGTCTCAAAGATTACAAGCGTATTTCAAACTAATAAACAGTATTTTTCTGCACAAGTAGGTAAATGCCCTTCTACGTTTAATACTTCTACTAGTGTCGCTTCAAATGTTGTCCAGAATCAGCATCATTTAGTATCGAAACAGGTTTTATTGGCTATGGCATGGTTATCGTTGAAAGTTATGGTAACTTTTATAAAATACGTCCACTTTTATAAAATATGTCTACTGCACCTGTATCAGCTGAAATAACAGGTCTAGGAGGCAAAGTTGTTAATAAAGAAAATAGAGTAGCTAAATTTTCTGCATTCTCATTAAAAACTCCTAATTTGTCAATAAGAGTTTCCCCGTTGCTGGTTCCTGAGGTAACTGTAAATGTTCCAACTCATTCCTTTGCTCCTAATGGAGGTGTATTGTTGCCAGATCTTGAATTTGCAGATTCTTGGTTTAAAAGTGGTACGGTTGATATTTTGTTAGAAAGGGACGTACAACATGGTATTTGCGGATCTTTAGTGGCTCAAGAAACCATATTTGGTTGGGTTGTGGGCCCATAAAGCATATCCTTTCGTAAGGCAAACATACTTCACCAAAGTTTCTGTTGATGACCAGTTGGCAAAATTTTGGGAACTTGAAGAAGTTTCTCGTAACCCAGTTTTATCACAATATGATAAGTTATGTGAAGATATGTTAAACAACTGTGTAAAATGCTTTCTCATCACTGGCTCCAAATAGAGTCAATTTATGAGAAACGAAAATGCGTTGTTGCGTAACCCGATGATGAAGACTAAGAGTATTATTTAATGCCTCGAGTACTAGACCTAGTGGCAAAAACCTTAATGATATTTTACATGTCCGCCCTGTTCTGTGCTTTTAATATTAAAAAGGAATTTCGTCGCGTTTATTCTTAAACCACGTAAGCGCCAAAAAGTCGTTTTTCAGAAAACAAAAAAAACTTAATAACTTCTTTAACAAATTAACATTTATTTTTGTATTTAACAAAAAAAAAATTTTTTACTTTGCCAAAAATGCTTCAATTGGCCTGAAACTTTCCTGATTTTTTTTATTCTTAAATACAAAAAACTTAGTGGTTGAGTCTTTAACATTTCCAACTTGAAATATAAAAACCATTATATCTTGCATGCAAATGTCATTTGTATGGCGCTTACGAGGTTTTGAAAATGGATTTTTTTATTTTTCATACAAACTTGTTAAGATGAGAATGTAGTCTGGTGGCAAATGATATTTTCTACCATAAAAACCAAAAAAGTCAATTTCGAAAAAATTACGCTTTTTTTTTTTAAAGAGAAGTATCACTCAGGCAGTTAATGCCTACATAAACTGTGGTACTTCTTTGGGAAGGATAGTAGTAGATAAGACAGGTGGTTAGTGATAGTAAAGCTTCGATTCTGGCAACACTGTAATTGCACGTTATGATTATTTTTAGAACAGTATTGCAGCGCCTCTGGTGTTATTTAGGCGAATTAGTTCGAAGCTAGCATAGCCAATTTATAATTATTTTACTTCGCTGGCGATTTAGTGCTATGTGGTAATACCGGCGAAAGAGGGCGCTGTGATATGCATTATTATCAAGAAAAATTAATACATATCAGAAAAACTGATGTTGCCACGGCTGAGATTTGAACTCGTGACCATTGCTTAGTAGTCAACGTGCTAACCACTTAAGCTACAGCACGTGGTTTAAGAAGAAACGCGACGATTTGTTTAATGCGGACATCTCAAAAATGTATAGGCAAATTTTAATAAATTCTGAACAATTGTTCAAATTGTTTTCAACATATTGTTTATCGAAGCTCTCCCGAAGAGGAGCTGCAAGACCTTAAATCCCCAACAAATAAATTGCATTTTTATTATAAAACGTAATGGATAATTAGCATAATATTAAATAATTAAAAAACGGTATCTTTGGTGTAAACTACCCTAAGAATGCTATTTCGGTTAGCAAATGACGAAGAATAACAATAATTTAACAATATGTATGTAGATGATGCTTTAGTAGGTGCTCAAAGTTTTCCAGAAATTTTAGAGGCCAGAAATCATCTAATACCTATTTTAAAAGCAGATGGATTTAATTTTAGAAAATGGACTTCTAACATGAGGAATGTTTTAGATGGGTTGCCAGTTTTTCTCTCTCAAGAAAATCAAAAATTAGCTAGTCGTGCTTTTATTGCTAAAGAATAAAACCAGATTAAAGCTTTAAGCAGTGGTAGAATTTTTTCTAACCCACCGAGGCACTTGACTAAAAGTTGGTTAAAAATCTATAATATTTGAGTGAATTGGAATTCTGACACGCGGTTTCTTTTGTTTAGTAGGAGGGACTTGTGGTCTTTAATTTTTGCTATAAAACATGTATCGAGCAGCATTAGTTTTCATTTTAAACTTCAAAATTTAAACTACGATTGAGAGTACAAAACGAATTTCAAGAGTGCATATGTGTACACTTTTCAATTCCTCTCTCCCCTCTCGTCTACTAATGAGGAATTGCATCGATAAAAGTTGAATAATGTAATTCGGGACTAACATAAATTTTTAAATCAAGAACAAGCTGTTATCAGTATAAAAACAAGTATAACTAACTTAACTGCAATGCAACTAAAATTAAACAATTATTGTAAATATTTCTTCTAAATAGCCTTAATTTGCATCTTATAGAAGCTTTTTAGCTTCTTCGTCTCATTTAACAGAGGTAGATTACCATTTTGTCGAATATTGGACATATATGGGTCAGAAGTGCACAACAAAATAATGATAAGGTCTTCGTTAGTACAACATCTAGACATTTTTCTTGTGTTGTGCTCGCGAAAGAATCTGTAGTCTGTTCCACTCTTCTTGCGCTTCTTCAGATGGATCTCCTATTGGTAGCATAAACGTTTAGCCGTATGTTCAAGAAGATCTTGCAATTTTATTTCTGGTGAACTTGAAGTGACACTAATAGTAGTTTGTGAAGGTAGCATTTTTTTTTTACTGAAACCAGATCTCGATACTCTGGAAAAATCCCACAAACCTTTTCATTCGTTGGCTTACGCAATTCCTTATATTAATTTTTAGTCAATTTTAAATCCTAAATAAACATAAAAAAAAACGCTTTTTAAGAGATAAAATATATCTGCTCAGTTGATTGGGTTTTGTTGCACTATTGTTTTTGCGATTAACATTTTATTTAAATGTTTTTCCCATTTTAACAGGTATTTAAACTATGTTATTGATGTTACCACTATTAATTTTCTTATGAAAAATCGACCTAAAATAAAAAAGAATTTACTTATCAAATGTAACAATTAAGCGCATTATGTCCCAATTCCTTTTCATATATAACAACTTGAGCTAATTCTACCGCCACAAATAACAGACAAAATAACGCAAAAAAATTAACTCGCACGATCAATTTTATTTGTAATCAAGCAAACATTCCTAAAAATGTCCAGGTAGTATCTGTAAACAAACCAGGATAGAGTTTATTTCAAGGAATTTTATTAAGAAAAGAAATATTGAGTTCATATTAATTCCTCTAACATTTTTATTTTTATTGACAGGGTCGGCCAAAAGTAAGAGGATGCAATACTCAAGAAGACGATTTGATTAAAAATATTTTGTCTTCAGATTTGTATTAAAAAGGCCAAAATACTGCAAAAAGCAACGCTGCAAAGCTGTTCAAAAATAATTGGTTTTTTAAAATTTGTTTATTCATTAATTTGTGCAGAACAGAGTGGTGTAGATCGCAAATCTAACTGGAAAAAAATAATAAATCGTGTTGGGTTTACTTCTCACTTATGAATTAAATAAAAAATGAGTTCAAATACATATATGTACATATAAATGATTATAAAAAATCAATTTTTTTTAAAAGAAATTTTTTTTTAAATTAGGCAAATTTTATATTAGTTTATTCACTTTCATATATATACATCGTTAAAAGATTCTTCCTACTCAAAAGCATCAACAGATAATAATGAAAGGACTTCTTTTGTTATCAAACCTCGAACTAGAAAGGGAATGTGACGCAAACTTGCGATAAAAGGATCTGAAGAAATTAGGAGTCGACTGAAAAGATCTGTATTTTTGTCTGCTCTAGATGTTTTTCTCGCAAACAGCTCTCTAAATTTCCTGGTGTCCTTATTTCTTGCTTCTTGAGCTTTTTCTGACAGCTGTCCTATAGGAAGAATGCAAGACACTATATGGTCTTGGATTTTATGGACTCTAACTGGCATAATGCACCATGGGTATTTTTTTAAGTATAAATTTCATGTGACCACAATAAAACTTTAAAGAGCATTCATTAATAGGGTAACCACTACCTAAAATTTCCAAAATAATGTGGAACCGTTCAATTAATTCTTTATTGGCACCAGTGATATCTGAAGTCTTTTCTGCTGATCTAAAGAACCGTCTAGCAATATTACCGTCATTCTTATTACCTCCTTGTTGTCTTGGCATGTCTACAAGCAACTCCATATAATTACAAAATCTCTGTTGAAACCCCATCGCATCTCCATTTTATCAAAATATTAAGACAATTTTTATCACTTTTCAGATCATCAATACTGATTAACATATTTTTTTTGGGTCAAACAAAGCCTTTCAATAGTATGATTCACTAATGACTTGAGAGAACGTTTTGCATGCATCTCAGTGATTTCTATTTTAGCTGGATAACATTTTTTCTTAGCTTTTTTAACAATTGTGTAGAAGGTAAAAAGATTTTCGCGTTTTGCGTTGAGTGTTAGTGGTTTATCAAGTCAAACTGAATTTGATTTTAAGAAACGGTCACGATGTCTTCCACTTTTTATCCATTTTTCGACTAGCTTAACAATTTAATAATATTTATGTATGCCTTAAGATTTGTTTTCACGTCTTCTGGTATATCTTGAAGACCATATCTAAACATTAATACATTAATATTTTTGTAGTTTTTACCCATTCTTCAACAATTTTCTTTCGTGAAAGAGTGGAGATCATACTCGAAAAGTGAATAAATGTATGGTGGTCGCAAAAACGCGAAAAATATTTTTAATTTACCTTAAAGTGAACACTTGAAAGATTAACCCAAATATAATTTTATAACGGAACTATGCGGAATAAACCGTTTTAACTCTACTTGAAAAAAGGGAATATTTTATTTTTTGCACTTTCTGAACTTTTCAGAAAAAAAAAACTTGGTTTTTAAATAATTACATGGAAATAATAAAATGAAAATTGCAACATATGTATTTTCTTGAAATATAGCTAAATAATAATAATAAAAAATAATGACAATAAATTCACCGTAGCCTTTTTAAACAGAAACCAAAGTCATACAAAAAATACGCTTCTCTTTGAAATCGAATGCATTTTTTTTAATTTTTTTCCAGCTAGATTTGTGATTTACCACACTGTGCTTGGGTCAGAAAAATTGTTCTGCATATATAATGGAGTATAGGTGTGTATAGGGAGGGTTTGGACTACAAACTGGTGAACGATTTTTGTTTTTTTTGATCTGGTTTGACCTCTTGGAATTATGATCTATTAACTCGGAGATTTTATAGCTATGTGGACCTTTTTTTAAAAAAATACAATTTTCTGAAAGTCAGAAAAACTTAATTTTCTGGGAACTGATAGCGTATAGGTTATATAACTGTACAGAGTCTATTTTGTATCAAAATCTTTTCTTTCTAAATAATATTTCATATAAAGTATACCAAGGAGTTATAAGAAACATTTTTATTTTATAAACTTTTCTACATATCAACATGAAT
This sequence comes from Phasia obesa, assembly GCA_949628195.1. Lineage (NCBI taxonomy): Eukaryota > Metazoa > Arthropoda > Insecta > Diptera > Tachinidae > Phasia > Phasia obesa. The sequence goes on from OX451219.1 coordinate 43,474,450, forward strand.
GGTAAAGTTACTAGTTTCACCACTAGCACTATAGGCAGTTCTTTTCCAAATGACTAGCCTGCAGCACAATCAATAAACTATCTGCTTGTTACAAAACTTATAGTTTTTATGTTATAACTATATTTGTATAGTTGTTAAAGCAATAGGTTATTGATGAAAAGGTACCAGAGCCAGTAACAATGCCAGTAAAAGAAAACATATAGCGGAAATGGAAATACTTGTTCAATGACTTTGCCTTCCTTTATAAATTTAAAACCCATAATGTTTTTTAAGTAAACGTTTGCTCACTTTCATTACAACAAAAAATATCTACTTATACAGACTAAACTAAATAAGCTCGCAAGACGTAAAGCTGTCTAGTGAACTAACCCAAATAAGAGCACAACGCTCTGTAATGAACAGTAATGTTAACTTATTTTATTTAATAAAATCTAATTAATTTAAACGCAAAATAGAGATAAAATCGCTAAATAAAGGAGTAAGTAGCAAAATTATAATTGCTCTTATATATTTATTTATGTATGTATTTATTTATTTTTAAAATTTATATAGATTTTTATATACATGAGATTTTTGGACAGTTAGTTTACGCTCAACGCACTTGTTTAGGTTCGGTTGATAATTGTTTTGCTTATTTGCAATCGCTGTTCTTGTTGTTTTTAGTGCTTTGTCGACAGTTTTACCTGAATTCAAATATTAATAAATTCATTTTGCACAAATCCATACATACAAACCTATCTAGAATTTTTTTGTTGTACTAGGTATATATGTACATACATATGTATATTGAATTCTTATTTTAGTTGGCCAACGTTTTTTAGAATTTTTTCACCTTCCAATTGTTTACAAAGAAAACTTTCGTCACTCAAAACTTCAGTGGCAGTAGCAACTACAAAATTTTACACTGTTTACCATTTTAAATTTACCCATATTTTCTTTTTTATGATTAATTTTCTGATAATATGATCAAAATATCAACTATGAACTAAAACTTAAGTTTAGTTGAATTTCCATTGCAGTCATAATAAGTAAAATTATTTTAAAAAAATTAATTTAATCATTATTAAAAATGGTTTTACACGACGTGTATTTGTCATATGACTTGTCAGTTTGATAACCCATACGTAATTTCATGTGTTTGTCAAAATAGCCATTTTACATACGGTTTTAATTTTTGCTTTCAAACGTACATGTGTAATTACATCTGACATAAACTATAATAAATAATTTTTCCGCCATACAGTTTTGTATTGCCAACCACAGCTGATGCAAATGTACAAACGTAGTGCTTTTGCCACGCTTTTAGTGCTTTTGGTACCACAAAAAATCTAAAATAGCAAAATATCAAGTTGGCATTACGGGATGTCAAATGCTTTGTCACATCAAAATAGAATACGTTCTAAATGAAAAATGTCATATGTATTGTACACATGGAAAATACACATGTTATGTTTGAAAGGGTTCACACGACGTGTATAGAATTTACACATGGAAAAGTGACAAGTCATATGACAAATACACGTCGTGTAAAACCACTTTAAGCAACGAGAAAAAATAATAACAAAATACGAAGAAACACTATGTTAAATATATTTGTGGGATTCACAAGGTATGCTAACATGTCATATTGTCATAATGTTCCAATATTTTACAATAGTTTAAATATATTGTTGTTGTGTTTCAAACAAAAAGCGTGAAAAATAATAAAAGTTGTTGTTCTACAATTATTGTTTTGTCTTCTAATTGTAAAATAACTAATAGCTAATTTACACTATGCTATTCTCATATGCGGCGCTACGAACTAAGTCCCCAATAAACTAAGTCCACAAAACAAGAATGAACTAAGTCCCCAAATTTTTATATTGAGGAAAGCAACAACGAATTTTAGGGACTTATTTCATTCTCTTAGGGATTTATTTCATGCCTGGAATTGGGGAATTATTTCACATTGAATTAACTCCCTAAATTTAAGAAATGAAATAAGTTCCTAAATTTATTTTCGGGGTTAATTAAGTTAAAATAAATAAAATTTTAAAATGGAAATTTAAAACTGTTTGTTTTATTTACTCATAGAAATATTTATTGTCCACTTTTTAACCTTTCTTAAGAAGATATAAAGTTAAGAGCATATATATACTTAAACAAGTTATATAGTAGTTATTGCTAAAAACATAATTTTATTTACATAAATCGAGATATGCAATTATTTTATGTTTTGTTACCTGAGCTACATTCTTTTGCATATAAAAAATATTTTAATTATATTCAACAACTGGAAGTATATCAATTAACTGGTTAAAATATAAAAGCAGTGTGTGTTATAGATCTTTTCGGTTTTGGGGTTTGAAAATATTTTGGGGTGTAAATGGGTTGAAAATTTATGGCTTTAAACAGATCTTGGGAATTAAATAACTACTGTCTGCTGGCGGAAAATTCTAAGTCTTTTATTTTGAAAATCAGATTCAAATAAAAATATTTGTATGTATTCTGTACTTTTCCAGTAAAAGAGTAACTTTTGAATAAAAAAACAAATCACTTGTAATTCAAAAGCAAATGAACTCAAACCCTTAAAATTCTTAAAAAAAATGTTTAAGCAAATATAAGTATTTCTGTATATAACATATGTAATTAGTTTAAGTCTAATAAGCCCTTTAAAAATAATTATGCATATTTGCTAGATTTGGCTATAACTACATTTTGGCAGTCTGTTATAATATGTACGTATGTACCTAGTTTTTTAAATGAATACTGGTTATCAAAAAAAAAACCCCCAAGCGAATTATAACGGTATAAACACATAAAAAACGCATGTTCGTAAGGCTTGCATTGTACTATTCGTTAGTTTTCGAGAAACAGTTGGAAGATCAAGTGGTTTTACTAAAATAAAGTGTAATATCCATATGCATAATAAATAAAATATATTTCAAATATATTTTATTAATTTTAATTTTTCATACAAAATTAGTTATAATATACATTTCAAATAAGTTTTATTTATTATGTATATGAGGATAAATATACAAATAAATTTTTGCAAAACAAAATTATTTCAAGTGTGGTTTAATAAAAGTTAAGGTAAGAATAGAATAAACTTAATATACCTAATAATAAATTTTGTAAAAGTGTGTATGTAAACTTTTTACAAGAAGATGCCGCAGTAATAATGTTTTATTATAATGATCACACAGCAGTGGCATCTAAAGGCGTCCAAACACTTCGTTATTTTTGGAAGTTTTTACGGCAAGTACAAAACTCGGTGTGGCCAAACCATCCTGTCGTGTTGAGTTTCATGTAATATTGGAACGCCAAATAAATTTCTGTTGGTATAATTGATCATGCCTAGTTTGTACAGTTTTGCCAGTTAAAACAGCAAATAAAGAACGAAAGGTATGGCCGCCTTTAAAAGTCATTGCTGTGGGCTAATATGGATTTGGTCGCTTTTCATGTTTACCAATACAGCTTTATTCGTGAGGCTAAAATTGACAAAAAAGACCCGTTGTCCTCATTACATAATCATATGGATAAACGCGCTATTTGTCATTGCTCTTATTGTTTGAGGGCAGTCAGGCCCGCCCTTCGAGTTATTCACTTTTTCTTATTGGTCTGCCTCGAACAGCTAATTTATGATACATTTATTGGTGTTTGTATAAATCAGCAACGTGCTGACGTTTTTAGTTTTTAACATAACCGTAACCACATAAACCAGCTGTTTAGCCAAACTTACGTGCAACTATGTATTCGATTATTGTTTACTTACCATAATGCCGTGGCCGTAACCATAAACATAGATACCTATTGAATTTTGGTTTTTTGCCATAACCATAAACAGCTGACAGCTGAAGTAAAAAATTATTTTGTATTTTTTGTTTTCGTTTGCTGGTTTGTTTGTGTAAAATTTTTAATTTTCATTTTCGCTTGCGTTTTAAGTAAATAAGCAATATATGAATTAAGGTTGTTTTTATATTCATTTATATTTCTAATAGAAACTGGAGCTATGAAAAGATGGGGAAATTTAAGGGAGCGGTTTAGCAAGGAAATAAGGAGTTCGAAAAACACCTCAGGAAGTGCAGCTTCTGCCGGAAGGCAGTGGCCACTACTTGAAAGCCTTCAATTTCTAAAAATCCATATTATTCCTCGCCCGTAAGTAAATTTAATTTTTTATTTATAACTAATGTATATTAAATATGTATATATTTTCCAACAGCATGAGACAAAGTGCGCCAATATTGGAAAGGAGTAAAATTATAGATGTCATTTCAGTGGAGTCCTTAGAAACGCTAAACGCCGTTGGACATGCTGTTCCTGAATATCCGAATCCAATTCCACCTGCTCAGTTAAATCCAATTTCTCCCACACAGCCAGATCCAATTTCACCCACTCATGCTGCACCATTAATTTTTTCGTCAGAAGAAGCGAAAAATCGGACAACTTAATGAGTTAGACGCTACCATACTGGATACAGTTAAAACTTTCCAAGAAGCATGCGCACGTAAAGCACGTCGAGAAGAGTTCAGTGCCGAGATAAGTGGTTTTGGAACAATGATATGTTCCGCAATTTCGAAAATGAAAGGGTCAACACAAGCAACAGTAATGCGTCGTTGCACGGGAATTGTTATGCAAGCTCAAATTGACGAGCAGGAGTAGCCCCAGAGAATATTGATATTTTTTATGTTCTCAGATTGACCTGGTATGTATTAAATTTTAATTTAAAAAAATTAATTAATGGAATTATTTAATAACTTTGCAAATAATGCATTATAATTTATTTAATTTGCCATACTTAAAACCAAATGAGATTATATAGACTGAAGTTTGATCTGTAATATTTTTTAATTTGTTTAAATATATAATAAATACATACATATGTATGTATGTACATATTTATATAAAAACTGTTTTTCATTCAACGTGGTTTTGAAATGGGACTGCACCTTCGTTTATAAAATAATTGGTCAGGTATACTCTGTAATCGCATGCACTGTGTGGACCTCTACGTCTAAATGTTTGCGCAGACTGCAGTGGACCTCCTAATGGCCTCAATTCATTTCTCCATTCCCCATAACCATTATCACCGTCAGCGTAATTTTCTGGGCAGTACCACCGTTTTACGGTGGTTACGTTACGAAATTATGTAGCACTAAACATGCGACAACTATTTTTTCCGCATTTTCTGGATGGAACTCCATTGTTGTCCTTAGCACTCTCTATCTTGCTGTCAAAATCCCGAACTCATTTTCTATTACGTGGCGGGCGCGGGAAAGCCTATAATTAAATATACGTTCTGCTCTTGTTGTATTTACTCCTGGATATGGCTTCATAAGATTGTTTTTTAAGGGAAAAGCACAATCTCCAACGAAGTAATGAAGAAATGGCTGCGAAGACAATGGAAGGGGAGTATCAGGTGGCAGTGGTAACCTATTTTGTAACAGATTTTCGCCAAATTTTGTTACTGGGAAAATGCCTCCATCACTTTCGCTTCCATAAGCTCCTACGCTTATAGACGTAAAAGTGTATTTAGCATCGCATGCCGCCAACAACACGATACTAAAAAACTTTTTATAATTGAAGAACAATGAGCCTGATTTTGGAGGGCATTTAATTGCGACGTGCTTTCCGTGAATTGCACCCACGCAATTGGGCATGTTCCACATATTAGCAAAATCAGTTGTGATGTCTTTATATAGTTGTTGCGTGGGTTCACTTATATATATTGAGGAAAGCACACTCCAAATTACTTCGCAAGTCTCCAAAACAATGTTTCTGGGAGTTGTTTTCCCAATTTTATAGCTCCAAGCTAAAGTTTTAAAAGGAACTCCATATGTAAAATAGCTGCAAATCAATAAAATTAACTTATCATACATTGCAAGCATCTTTTAAACTTATACAAGTGTTAGCGAAACTCTTTCTTTAGCTCCAATTGTTTGTTTAAATTTGCGTAGTGAAGGAGCTATTAACTTTAAGAACAGGTCATAAAGTTTCAGAGACATTCTTGTGTGCGCAAACAGTTCTTCGTCCATACGTTTTATTTTTTTGAAAACTTTCCTGTGGTATCCATGTTGTGACCAGTCGATATTAATAGGTCGTATGCGCCATCGTCTTTTTCTTTTTAATTTCTTCCTTGTAGCATATATGTAAGGACATAATAGTGAGAAATAAATGATCAATTTCAACGTCGCTGTGCATTTTCTATTTTTCTTTATTGATTCCAGACTTTGAAAATTAATTTAAAAATGACAACGTATCTAACAGCTGTTAATGGTTATGGCAACTATAATTAATAATTAAATTATAGTTATGGTTACGTCTATGGTTATGGATATGGCGTAATGATATGTCACGTCTAATTGAACCTTAAGCCGGCTGTGGTTTCACATGCGACTATTATCTGTTATATATGTCATACATATGTACATTAATGACAGCTAGCAATCGTTCCTGCAGCTTCTAGCATGTATAGGTGTATAAACTTCATTTATACAAAATAAATATTTTCTTTTTTTTATAAAATAATGAATTTAAAATAATGAATTTGAAATATAAAAGAAACGCCATTTGTATTAAATTTTAAATTAAGAATTCCGTTAAATGTAATTTTTAAACTGTTATATTGAAATAAGTTATTGAGAAAAAGATCTCAAAAAAACGCGCAAGTTGAAACACTGCAATGAATTAAACAATATATGCCCACTTTAGTTTTCCTGGCAACTAAATTAATAAAGAAACTTACTTACCTTTTGGATTGTCACCCTCACAGTTCAAACGTTAAGAATATTTAAATTTTTACCTGAAAGTGTTAAAAAATCACTCCATATACACACGTGAAAGTGTTAATAAAACAATCAATATACCTGAAACGAAGAAACTTATCTTTTATTAATTTGTTTGAAGAAGGAAACCTACATACTTAACAACGAGCTAAAAGGAAATTATAAAACCCCATTCATTGGTCAACATTACCAGGTGATCATCTCTTATCCCAAAACCCTTTAACTCTAAGAAATAAAGATACAAATTAACCCATTTTATCTTTTTTTCTTTGTTTGTTTGCCACCCCTGAATTATAATTATTCTACGAGTAATTATAATGGACATAACTACATATGCATGTACATATGCATCTCTTACAGTTTGATTAAGGCAACAACAAACTTTAATAATTGCTAAAATTATTCAATAGGTATAGGACGGGCTGTAGGTCTAATCAATCTAACAGGCTTCAGGTCTATTCAATCTGACAATATGTTTGCTTTGTAGCAACGGCACGTAATTTTTTTTTAAATCTCCGTATCATGATAACTTCCAAAAATTGCAAAGCTTGGCAAAGCGTTAATACATAAACTTATATCCCATTGAAATCCCATTGTGAAATTACTTAAAAAAATGGAGAAATTCTAATTCGAAAACAGCAACTTTCACAAACTAAAATATCAAATGTACACAGAAAAAGTTATTACCAAAATATTTCCAAACAAATGGTTTTTTTAATGTTTATTGATTTTCAAAAACTTTTTTATTTGAATCTAATAATACTTTTGTTTGATTTTTAATTTGCTGCTAACAGTGTTGCGTAATAAAAATAATTGATCAAACTAAATTAATTAATATGGAAATGTTGTTCTTCTGTAAAAATTAAATTTAAAAAACTTAAATTTTGAATAGCCTCTAATTATGTTTTAGTTGGAGAACTACATCCTTTTATACCACCTTATAAAATTAAAAAGCAAAAAAGTGTATACATTTTTTTTCTATAATTTTTTCAATAATTTTGAATTTGGCATTACCAGCCTGTAAAGTGATTCGTCTTGGACTTTTTTTAATATAGTCAAATTTTACCGAATAGTTATTTAAATTAGGCACAAAACTGTTACTATTAAACACAATTAGCAAACAATTTTTTTGATTTAGTTAAATTATTTCTTTGAAAATTGTCTTTTATTTCAGTAAAGTTTTTCATTAGTTTCAGATAAATTCTTTGTTTGAATTTTTTTTAAATTTCAGTAAACTTTTTGTCTGATTCAGACAATATTTTTTTAAATGTTTTTATAATTTTCAGTTACTTTTTTTGTCTAATTCAGAAAAATGTTTTGTTCAAAAATTTTTTCTAAAGTCAATAAATTTATTTTTTACCAAATATCACAATTATTTGTTTGAAAAAATCGGGGAATATTTTCAATAAACTCATTTTAAAATTAATCGTCTGAATTTACAATTTTGTTTATAGGACCATATTCAAACAAAAAATGTTCTATTATTAATGGTTTGAATCTGAAAAATAATTTTTTTTGTGTAGGTACTTGTTTTAAAATTTGTATTTCGCTTATGCTATTTTATGTTTGCCTGGTAGCAAACATATTGTCAATAAACAAAATAATTATTCCCCGTACCGATAACCCCAAACGATTTTTAAATCATTCTCATATTTGGTTCTATTCAAAAACCTGCAACATATTTCTAGAAAGCTTGGCAAAACATTAATACAAAAAGTTATATCCAACTAACCCAAATGTATATAGCTATTTTTTAGAACCGGCAACAAAGCCAGAGGTTGACGATAATCCTTGTTGAAAAAAAAACAAAATGATTAAAAAACAAGTAAACGTGCTATATTCGGCCGTGCCGAATCTTCTATACCCTTCACCACGGTGATTTTATTTATACAGACATGTACAGCATTATCCATATTGTTGACTCTTTACTTAAATAAAGTCGTATAAGAAAAAATCATTATTCATGAGTTAAAGAAATAGAAGACAAATTTTGTTTGCTACAATTGTCGCCGTGTTGTCAGCTACTTAATGATATTGAAGCCGACAGCTACATCGTAAACTCTGACATTGTTGTAGAAATACTTATTTTGCTTTTATAAAATAAAATAACTTTTTCCAAAAATTATAAATATTTCCTCCAACACTTTTTGTTTGAATATGAATTTGTAATTTACAATTTTTTTGTGACATTTTCTTTTGTCGAATAAAATAGAAACTAGTCTAAGTTGACGACAGCCACAACGGTGGCCGTGTAGCCATGTAGCTTTGCTGACTTCAAAATAATCGTTTTATTTTTGACAGTTTGTAGTCGGTATCCTGATGATGTCTATGTGTTTAATGCACCTAGGTTTTAAAACAGAGATATCATCTATTTAAAAATCAAACGCATTTAAAAAAATATGTTACTCTATATACACACATACATACATATTGTTACGTTTTTACTTTACGTTGGGTTCTTTTTATTGCAAAATAAATACACACTGTTATTACTTTTACTGTAAGTCACTTTATTTACTTAACACCACTGTTCAAAAATACAGCAAACTGTTAAACACTCTTAATATTCGACAACTTAACTCTTTGACTTTTAAATTAATACTGCAATACTACTCGCCAGCACGATTCATTTATATAGGTGCTTTAAGAGCACCAGAAGGTTCTCTTCCAGACATATCTGGCAGGTTCGACTGTTATTGTTTTTGTTTGTGTGATTGGTTATTTCTTTATACCTGTGTTTGTGGCTATTTATTTCTTTATACCTGCGTGTGTGGCTGTTTATTTGTTTATGCTTGTATTTATGTATGTGGCTGTGTATTTAACAGAAGAGTGTTTATTTTAATCTGTGTGTGTGTATGCGTAATTGTTTAAGGCGTTACTCTTTATTGTTTGTTTCTTTCTATCATCATTGTAGGAAAATAAGCCATTAATGTTGTTGTTGTTGTTCGAGAGTATTGTTGTTCAGAGCTTATAATAAATAAATTCTTCTTTCGTAACACTACCCCCTTCTCAAACCTGTTCGTCCCGAACAGACACAGATGTACCTTTTCCATAGTTGGCTAGCCGCTCCAAGTGCACAACTTTCATTTTTGATCTTGGGCTCTGGAATTTCTGTATTCTGTAAACTACGTCGTTTAGCCGCTTTATTACTTTATAAGGTCCATCCCAATGAGTTTGTAGTTTGGGTGATAATCCTTTCTTCCGTTGTGGGTTAAAAAGTAGAACCAGTTGTCCCTCGTTAAATCCCTCAGAGTTGGCAGCTCGATCATATCTGGCTTTCATTTTATCACTGGTTAATTTTATCCGACTCCGCACGAATTCGTGAATCTCCTGAAGGTCCCTTTTCGCCTGACTAGAGTTTTCGCCGTCTCCTTCTGCCGATGTTGGCTTAACACCAAACTCTAAATCTGCAGGCAAATTTAGCTCAGATCCAAAGACTATTTTCGCTGGTGTTCGTGAGGTGGAATCGTGAACAGCTGATCTATATGCCAATAAAAACTTGGGTATATGCTCATCCCAGTCCCTCTGATGTGCGCTGACCACTTTTCTCAGGTATTCTTCCAGGGTTCGATTGAATCGTTCGACCATACCATCAGATTGCGGATGTAACGGTGTCGTTCTGGTCTTTCTTATTCCGTATACCTCGCACATCTCTTTAAATATAACGGATTCAAAATTTCGGCCTTGGTCGGAGTGCAGTTCTAAGGGAACACCATAGCGACACACCCAGTTGCTTATAAAAGCGTCTACAATCGTTCTGGCTTCTTGATTGGGAATGGCATATACTTCCGGCCATTTGCTAAAATAGTCCATGACCACTAAGACGTATCGGTTTCCAGCATTGCTAGCAGGGAAGGGACCTGCTACGTCCATCGCTATACGTTCAAAGGGAGCGCCTGAATTGTACTGCTGAAGCTGCCCCCGACTCCTTCGTACTGGACCCTTTGCTGCAATGCACTCCTGGCAATTGGCTATCCACTCTGCTACGGCTTGTTGACAGCCGACCCAATAGAACCGTTGTTTTATCTTTTCCAGCGTCTTCGTTACACCAAGGTGACCTCCACTAGGACCATTGTGGAATTGTTTCACGACCTCTTTGATCTTGGAGGATGGCACGACGATTAAGTCTATCACAGTTTTGCCGTCTGTGCTTTCCCAAGTGCGACATAAGCAGCCATCCTTCAACCTTAGACTGTTCCACTGGGCCCAATATGCCTTCGCCAGTGGACTTTCTGGTGAGATCTCACTTCGCGTCGGTCTTCTGTCTTCCTCTTTAGCCGCTATAACTTTTGCCAATATGGGATCGTTTCTTTGTGCTGTCGGCCAGTCTTCACTAGATTCTATATGTGTAAGCCGAACATCAATAACGAATTCTTTTCTCTCTGCCTTTGTGCAATGCTTACACCCCAGATCACATGGCCGCCTAGAAAGGGCGTCGGCGTTGTTATGCTTGCCTCCTTTTCTGTGCTCAATACTAAAGTCATAGCTCTGAAGTCGCTCAATCCAGCGTGCAAGCTGTCCTTCAGGGCTCTTGAATTGCAGCAACCACCTGAGTGCGGCATGATCTGTCCTCAGCGTAAAATGTTGGCCATACAAATACTTGTGGTAGTGTTTTATGCACTCCAATGCTGCTAGAAGCTCTCGTCGCGTTACGCAATAGTTTCTTTCAGGCTTCGAAAGTACTCTGCTGTAGTAGCCTATAACCTTTTCTGTCCCATCTACCACTTGCGACAGCACGCCTCCTATTCCATATCCGCTCGCATCAGTGTCTAGCATGAATTTTTGCCCAGCTACTGGATATGCCAGGATAGGTGCCACACACAATAATTCCTTGAGCTTCTGGAATGCTTCTCGGCTGCTTCACTCCACTGGTAAGGTCGCGACTTTTTGGTTAGCTCATGTAGGCTCGCAGCAACACTAGCAAAATTTGGCACAAATCGTCTGTAGTATGTGCAGAGTCCCAAGAAACTTCGTAACTCGTGAAGATTTTGAGGACGAGGCCAGTCCTTTACTGCCCGTATTTTATCTTCATCGGTTGATATGCCCTCTGCTGTTACACGATGCCCCAAGTATTTGACTTCCTTCTGAAACAATGCACATTTCTTAACACTGAGCTTTAGTCCAGCCGCTGATATACGCCTGAAGACTTCTTCCATATTCCTTAGGTGTTCATCGAAGGTCTTTCCCATGACAATTATGTCATCCAGATACACCAGGCATGACTTCCAATTAAGTCCCTTTAACACTCGTTCCATTAAACGCTCGAAGGTGGCTGGAGCGTTGCAGAGACCAAATGGCATAACATTAAACTGCCATAAACCATCGAGAGCACTAAAAGCAGTTTTTTTCTTTATCTTTGTCTGCTATCTCGACTTGCCAGTAACCGCTCTGTAAATCTAGCGTAGAAAACCACTTGGTTCCTGCTAGCGTGTCCAAGGTGTCATCGATTCTTGGTAGCGGATAACTGTCCTTTTTGGTAACATCGTTGAGCTTTCTGTAGTCAACGCAGAATCTAGTGCTGCCATCTTTCTTCTTTACTAAAACTACCGGCGAGCTCCAGGGACTCGAAGATGGTTCGATGATTCCGTCTCGCTCCATTTCGTTGACTAGCTGCTTTACTTCGCTCCGCTTGGCTAGGGGAATGCTCCTGGGGGCTTGTTTTATGGGCCTCGCTTCGCCAGTATTTATTTCATGCTTCACTATTGCCGTTCTACCTTGGCTTTTATCTTTTAGGGCGAAGACAGAGGCGTACTTTCGTAGCAGCTGCTTGGCTTTGTTTCTGTCAGGTGGCTCCAGCTCTGCTACCCATTTCCCCACGTGTTCTGCTAGTATTTCGCGCTCTTTAGTTGACAGTTTTTCAGGCTCTGAGTCTCTCTCGCAATTAATTATGGCCTCTGCTGGTGTACATTGAGCTATCTGAGAGTTTTTACCAATTACCTTTTCACTGTTGGATAGATTTAACACTCTCACAGGAATTTTTCCATTCTTAGAGGTTTTCACGAGGGCTTTTGCTGTTATTGTCTCACTCTTAATTGCTGATGGTTCTACCACCCACAACCGGTTGTCCTCACAATCTTCCTCCATACGTGCCCATATCACAGTTTCTGCCTGAGGTGGTAATTTCTCGGATGCTACAGCAACCAGCTTCCTTACTGCAAATTTACTCACATATCCAATATCAAGGGGTATTTCGACGTTTCGCCAGATCATTATTTGTTGCCCCATGCGCAGATCGACTCCATGCATAATCATAAAATCTGCGCCAATAATAACTTCGTCCACGATATCGGCAACAATAAACACATGGTCCACACTCATGTTGGCTATAGTTAATCTAACTTTGGCCTTACCATAGACAGTAGCAAATTCTCCGGTAGCGGTGCGCAGACTTACATTATTCAATGGTTCCACTTTTCCCTTTACTAAATCGGGCCTTATTATAGACTGCGACGCTCCTGTGTCTATTGTCAGAATACGCTTTCCTCCGTTGATATACCCACTTGCAGTAAGATTGCTGTTTTGCTGCTGCATCACAGATATGGAGATTGTGGGGCCCTCGGTTGTGGGAGCTAGCTCATGCCCCGTAGTGCTAGCTCTCTTTAGTTTAACGACTCTTGAGATGTTCCATGAGTCGCACGTTTATTGTTTCTTGGCGGCGAAACAGATCTGGCTCGTTTTCTTGCTGCCTTACAGTTTCGTTGAAAATGGCCGACTTTGCCGCAATTAAAGCACTTAGCGTTTGTTTTACTTTGTCTTTCATCTAAGACTTTCTTTACCGACTCAAGTACTTGCTTTATGTCGTCCATTGTTGTTTTCTCATCTTCAGCAGCAACTTCAACTTTTCGCACTTTGTATGACTGCGGCCTCGAAATGACTTTTGCTGTTTCTTGAGCCAGAGCGTAAGTAATGGTTTCAGCAAAGGATGTGTTTTGCTTAGCGCAAACTGCGTGCTTAATATCTGGGTCACGAATACCATTAACAAATGCCTCCACCTTGAACTGTTCTAGAAGTGGATGGTTTTCCCCAGGGTATATTAGCTGCACCAAGCACTCTATCTCCATGGCGAAATCCTGAAGCGTCTCATTTGCTCTCTGCAGCCTGCCGCGTAGCTCCATTCTATACAGCTCCTTTTTATGATCGCCGCCATATTTCCGCTGTAACGCCACCATTATGTCCTCATAATTATTTCTGCAGCTAGTTGGTAGGCTTTCGAGGACTTCTGCTGCAGATCCTTTAAGTGCCAGAATCAGTTCAATCGCTTTCTCTTCATTGCTCCATAGATTTTTACTGGCCACTGTCTCAAACTGAAATTTGAAGACGTTGAAGGGTATGTTGCCGTCGAAACTGGGAGCTTTTATCCTATTTGTGTTTTCAGTCACTACTCGTACTGGACCTTCTCTTATTTCCAGGCTCATAATTTTGTTTTCAAGCTCCTGCAGCTTTACATCGACATCCTTTACCTGTACTTCGACGCCACTAGTTTCTAGAAAATTCACTTTTCTGTTTAATCCAGACAGTTGCACTTCTACGGCAGAGATTTTTTCGTCGAACTTGACTTCTACGTCGTCTACTCGCTTATTAATGGTTTCAGAAATTTGTATAAGGTTCTCGTTGACTTTTTCCAAAAGTTTCTCATTGTTCGCTCTAGAAACTTCTTGAATCTCAGCTAGAAGTTGTTGATTCTTCTCCAGTTTCTCATTTACTGTTTCCAGAAGTTTCTCGCTGTTTGCTCTAGAAGCTTCCTGAACTTCTCCCATTTTCTCCATCATAGCGGCAAACATCGTATTGAAGTCCATGCTACTTGCTGTTGTTGTTTCACGGCTACATACCTCTGCCACCTCCTTTTCATCGAACTCATATGCTCCAATGTCCATGCCACGACGCTTGAATTCATCTATGAGCCTCTTCTGCAGTTCTGTTTTGTTTCCTGCTGTAGGCAAATCCAGCTTACTCAACTCCTTTTTCAGCTGCTCCACTTTAAGATCTTCAAACTTCATTGTTGTTTATTATTTTTTTTTTAAGTTATTTTATTTTACAATTTCACTTCTGTCACCAATTGTTACGTTTTTACTTTACGTTGGGTTCTTTTTATTGCAAAATAAATACACACTGTTATTACTTTTACTGTAAGTCACTTTATTTACTTAACACCACTGTTCAAAAATACAGCAAACTGTTAAACACTCTTAATATTCGACAACTTAACTCTTTTACTTTTAAATTAATACTGCAATACTACTCGCCAGCACGATTCATTTATATAGGTGCTTTAAGAGCACCAGAATGTTCTCTTCCAGACATATCTGGCAGGTTCGACTGTTATTGCTCTTGTTTTTGTTTGTGTGATTGGTTATTTCTTTATACCTGTGTTTGTGGCTATTTATTTCTTTATACCTGTGTGTGTGGCTGTTTATTTGTTTATGCTTGTATTTATGTATGTGGCTGTGTATTTAACAGAAGAGTGTTTATTTTAATCTGTGTGTGTGTATGCGTAATTGTTTAAGGCGTTACTCTTTATTGTTTGTTTCTTTCTATCATCATTGTAGGAAAATAAGCCATTAATGTTGTTGTTGTTGTTCGAGAGTATTGTTGTTCAGAGCTTATAATAAATAAATTCTTCTTTCGTAACAATACTAAAAATAGAACTTAAAACCCTAGTCTTGTTACGTTTTAAACAACGGCTGCTAAATTGAAATTATGAAATTTTTTATACAAATTGAGTTTCCATGACAATCCAACAACTTTATGTTGTAACGAGGAAATGATATTCAAGTCAAAAGGTGGAAACTATTTTTTCCTGAAAGAATCTTTGACCCAAAAATTTGAGCCTGTGTTCTTGAAGAGCCGTGCAGTCGCAGAGAAGGTGTTGATATGATTCTTCCTCCTCCCCATCCATACAGCTTCTGCAGCACCCACCACGAGATATTCCCATTTGCTCCGACATACGTCCAATCATAGAGTGTCCCGTTATAACGACTACAAGAAGTGATAACGAGTTTTTTTCAAGGGTCAGTAGTGCCTTTGTCCTTTTCTTGTATAATAATCGCCATTAAATAATATGCAAAAATTTTCTGAAGATTAGCTATCCGCTTTAAGTCCAGCGAGTGTTTTCTATAGTTTACTTATTAAAACTTGTAATAGTTATCACGCGTTTGGTAAAGATAAACTTAAAAACATGAAACATTTCAACATTATATCTTCGGTTTTTGGGGACATCAGAGAGTACTATCTAAAACATGGTTTGATAATGATGTCCTTACATCGAAAGCATTCCCCAACCATACCAAATAATTCGTCAGTGACGATGGTATTTAGCGGAAGGTATGACAACAGAATCATATAAAGGCTTGTTAAGTTTCAAAAATAATAATATTGTTCCGTCAAACTTTTGTTCCTGGTCGATTTCTTTTAAGAAATTTGTTGTTTTTTCTTAAAAGAACCATTAATAACTTAATATTTTAATTTTAAATTATTAATCACCCAACTAAAAAATATATTTAATGGCTACGTCAGTGTTGAATGCCCGAATTCAAACTATTTTTTTTTCATTTTATGGGTAAACATAATCTCTAAGTGAACTTTTTAATTATTGGTAGTTCCTAGTTTATATACATTTTGCATTTTTACAAACAAAATGACAACTAAATTTATTAATAGGCAAAGTTTTAGGATATCATGGAGCTTAAATCCATATATATAAAGCACAAAGTGTGTTGGTTTGTATGTTTGTTTGTCAGAAAGCTATAGCTGGCTACACTAGTGAACCGATCTTTTTTAAAATTTTCACAGTTTGTTATTATGTATTTGACGTGGGCTTGGCACCTCCCACACAAAATAAATATTTATTATCGTATAGCTTGGTAACAGTAATAGGTAGCCCCTTGAAATATTACACCCATAACCTATGTATTGAAATAGTGGGCGTGGTACCTCCCACATTAAGTCAAAAAATAGTATCCGGTATCTAAAAAACTGAATTAGGTAGCACTTTGGAATTTCGCACCAGTAACCGCCATATTAACATACATAGTCAAGCTAAGCACTGGCTGAATTGGAATAGTGGGCGTGGTATCTCCCATACAAAGTGAAAAATTAATATTGTATTTCTAATAAACTACATTAGATAGAGCCTTAAAGCTTTGCATGAGTAACTCCTATGCTAATGTACATAGTCTATTGGGACAGTGGGCGTGGTACCTCCCATAAAAAGTGTAATTATTATCCTGTATCAAATTTCGCACCAGTAACCATTTTTTTTAAGTACATAGTTTAGCCAAACACAGTCGGAATTGAAATAGTGGGCGTGATACCTCCCATACAAAATACAAAAATTATTATCTTGTTCCTGGCGAACTTCAATAGATAGCATCTTGAAACTTTGCATGAGTAACCCCTGTGCAAATGCGTAAAATGTGCTAAAATACAGAATAAATTGGGACAACATAGGCTAGATTAGGACAGTGATCGTGGTACCCCTATACAAAGTAAAAATTACTATCATGCATCTAGAGAACAAAATTAGGTAGAACCTTGGAATTTCGAACCAGTAACTCCAATATTAACGTACATAGTCAAGCTAAACACAAGCTAAATTGGAATAGTGTGTAGCTCATATACAAAGTGACAAATTGTTATCGTGTTCCTTGCGAACTACAATAGATAAAGCCTTGAAGCGTTGCACGAGTATCCCGTATGCTAATGTGTATAGCCTACCAGTGGGCATGGTACCTTCTAAACAAAGTGAAAAATTATTATGGTATACTTGGAGAACTACAATAGGTATAGTCTTGAAAATTTGCACAATTAACCCTTACAGTAATTTACATTGTCTAGAAAATAAAGACTAGCTTAGGATAGTGGGGAGGAGGACTTTCAAAAACCTTTATATTTTAAATTGCCTATTTCAGATTTATTTATTAAATAAACAATACCATTTTAAAAATAATTTGTATTTAGATACAAACATTTTTTTCACTTGCCCACCTTTCTAATATTTCCCTTCCACTTTTCTCGCATTTTAATCGCTCTAATCCTGAATTCTGATTAAAACTATCTGGGCACGTTAGATATACAAGCAGATATCCAAAGCAGATAGTTTCGATTTAAATACTTTAATAGGGGCATTGATCTCTTTTATATAAGGTGATATAAGTTATACATGCTGAGTTAGAATAGTTCTGGTTTATGCTAGACGGTAATTGAACAAAACGATCTTACTTTTGATCAGTTTGATCATGCATATCGTATGGAAACAAATGAAGTTTGTCCAATATTTCGTCAGTTCAAAGAAGTCGTTTCCCACATTTATTGTTTTTAAATATCTTCGAAAATATAAAAAAGAAATCAGTCAAGTGCGAGTTAGTCTCACACACGTAGGGTTCCGTACTATGTCTAGTACGCCTTTAAAAACTCAAGTTGTTAATTTTTTCATGTCTTTTTAAAATCAAAGTCATATTCGCGAAAATTGCATGGCTATTAGAATACCCTTTAAATTTTAGGAATTGTTGTTATAACGGCCATGGTAATACACTTTCTATAAAAATATCAGGCCTACCTATTGCAGTTCAATAAATAAGGTAATATACGTCAAAAACATGTTACTGATGGATCACCCTTTAATTTTTATTATATGTTATAGTTTCATTTAATAGATAGCGAACATAGAGTTAATTACTGTCTGCAAATTTTAAGTGGTTGCCTCCTATAGCTCTAGAAATAAAGATATAACGGCAAATAACACCTCAATTTCGGAACACCCGATAAGTTTTAGTATTGATTGCTATAGTGGCCACAGTTATACACCTTCTGTGTAAATTTCAAGAGTATATCTATTATGGTTCAAAACTTAGGACTTAAACATGCATATCACGCCACTATCGGAACACCCTTTAATTTGTAGGTTTATTTTTTAGACTTGTTTATAAAGCGAACTAAGTTTTAATAACTGTTTTTAAATCTTGAGTCTATGCCTCCTACAGTTCACGAAATAGCCACACCTCTCTATCGGAACACCCTATAAGTTTTAGTATTTGTTGCTATAGCGGCAACAGCTATACATCATCTGTGAAAATTTCAAGAGTCTACCTATTACGGTTCCAGAGATAAAAGGCGCTGACAGACGGACAGACGGATAGACGGACAGACGGACAGACATTGTAGCGAAAACAATAGGGTTACGTTTTTACACTTTGTGTACGGAACCCTAAAAATACTCAAAGTTACCCCGGGGAAATATAAGGAGTATGAAGGCCTTCTGGAAGGTCCCTATACTCCTTCTTGTGGAGGCACAATACCTTCCATTCGCATTCACATTCCATTCTCATATCTTTTTTTTTAACAGGTTGTTCTTGCGGAGGAATTTGTTTCACTTTAGCTTCTACCGGCAAGCGTTCCAGAAAGTTCTCCGAAAATTGTATGCTAGAAGGGTTTTTGTAGCAAGAACTAAGAAAAATGTTTTGGACACTCCTATTTTTATTGTTGTTCTAATTTTATTAAGTATTTGAAATTTATTTTTATTTTTCATTTCAATTTGTTCTTAATTTTTTGGGAGTCGATCCCTTAATCTCCAGGCCGATAGAAAAAGGCACTCACTACCAATCAGTCTATCGGCAAGCAGCACTGAAGTAGATAAAGGGCAATTAAATATACTTTTATTTTCTTTTGCTTTCGTTAGAAGGCACATAAAAATCTCTTATAGAAGGCTTAAAGTGAGAAGGCCTTTTTAGTTTTACCACTGGGGATTATTAAGTTTGCTTTTAAAAAAACACACTCAGACATTAATGCCTAGTTAGCCGACCATTACTTTAACGGAATGTTACACATGCAAATTGTTGTTTTTAAGGCTCTATTGATCAGAATCAGAATCAGATATGTTATAAATGTCATATAAATGTTACGTTTTTGTCGAAAAATGAAAAAATGAGAGAAAGAGTGCAAAGATAGCAAGATAATCTTAAACGTCAGTAATTTTCATGTGTTACATCCCGTGAGGTTACGGTCGGCTAATTATTCCCTTATACATGTAAGTCCTATAAGCATTGTACAACTGTAAACTTGAATCTTAAAAGATTATAACTAGCAGAATTGAAAAAAAGCAAATGTGCTGAGATAAATAATAAAATGTATAATCTGTATTTTAAAAGAAAAGAAAAGAAAAGAAAAGAAAAGAAAAGAAAAGAAAAGAAAAGAAAAGAAAAGGAAGAAAAAGTAATGAAAAGCATCATGTGAACTAATAATAGTGAAAATTAAAAGTCATATTTTGCGAAGAAAACACTGTCAATTTAATTAATTGTTATTGATAAAAGCTTTTAGCATTTTAAAATATAAAATAAATGATTTAAAGTGAAAATGCTTTCATAAGATTCTTAATCTCCTTCCTTTAATTGGATTATTATCTTTTTTAAAACTTTAAAAGTTGCCACTCTTGTAAAGGATTTTCAACGACAAAGATATCTCAGAAGAGCCTGACCGTTCCTTTTATGTAAAACGTATTAAAAATATTGTCGTTTAATAATAAAATTATTTAAAACAAATATCAGATGTCGTGCGGGCCAAAAGATTTTTTTAATCCTACTTATATTTTAATTTTAAATTTATTGATTTTATGTCATTGAATAATATTGTACGAGTATATGGCCAGAATTTGCAAACAATTAAATAAGTTTTTACATTAAACAGTATTTATTAAATTAAAATTTTTCATTTCCTTTTATTTACAGGTCAAATCATACATTTCAACGTCAAACGAAACATATCGCCATTGTATTCATTACAAATGATTAATAATTAATAATAAAAAGTAGACACGTTTTTAGAGAGTAAAATAATAATTTTAAATATAACACATACAAAATGATTAATTAATATTTAAATGAAAAACGAATTCATAGTTGATAAGCGAGAAATTAAAAATTTATTGGGAATTTAATCTTTCGTTGTTAAACTAATTAAATATTTACAAAATCAACTCTTGAATTAAAAAAAAACAAGAGCAACACTTAAGTATACATATAAGAGGTGACATAACATAATTTGCAAAAATTATTATTCAACTTGTGGCAGCATCAGCACTACTATTATAATCAAAGATAATCTTCAAAGCCGTTTGGTTTCTTCCCTTTGCACTTATTTTATCAACATCATTTACAGTGTCATCAATGTGCCTTGAGTGGCGTATTGAATTCCACAATCTTTAGGAAGTATTTAATCTGAAAAAATACATATCAAAGGATTTTGTAAGCTGGTAAGTACGACTACAATGAAAAATAATTTAAAGAGAAAAAAAATATATAAAAATGAATTTACTCTGTTTGCTAGTTTTCAGACGTTTTTTAGGTCTATAATCCTTGATTCTGCTTTCCAATTAGCTGTTTATTAAAAAGATTTAAACAATATATTACAGCAAAAAGCTGTTTTGTTGTCTGTATAATTATATTTATCTTTACTTATAAAGGATGACCAAATATTTACTGATTTGCATTCAATTCTTGCTTGCTGAAAAAAATAAATGACTGCCCGCGCTTGGGACAGTTGCAGTAATTATGCCAAGGATATTCTTTCGAGCAGATTAAACCAAATCTCAACAGTAACAGGTGTCGTGGTCGGAACGAAATTCCAGCTCTAATGAATGCTCTGCTAAAGCATCCATTACCAACTCTTCTCGGAACTTTGTATTATGCTGGTGACTTGGAAGGTTGATAAGATAGATAGATAAGATAGATAAAATTCTTTATTTGTTGTATTAAATTAACATTTCAAAGATATATCTTAATTGTAAATTACAAATTGTTAAACAATAAAGAACTACGACATGGTTCAATACCGTCTGTCGGAAAAATTGGTTTATACATTTTTTGTTCCTGATGAAATTCAAAAATTAAATTCTCTTATTAGCATACTTCTGTATTTTAATGAACATTTAAGAAAATTGAATATGCTAAGCCATTTAGTTTTATCACCTCCATTTAGTACTTGAATTATTTTAATATCATCTAGGATCAAACTACCAAAATGTCTTAATCTTAGAAAGTTAAACACCGGACATGTGCCAATGAAGTGGTATGTTGTCTCGTTTTCGCAAAGATTGATTGAACATTGAACAAATTATCTTGTTACCTTCTTTGTACTGATTTCCGTTTAACCACAAAAGATCTCCTCGAGCTTTCGTTATATAAGATATTTGCTCTTGGCTATACTTCTCATTACAATACGTTTGGCCTTTAGAGAAATCTAAATGTTTAAAAATTCTTTGTTGACTGTTTTGGGCATTTGTAATGTGTTTTTGGCTTGTTGCAAGACTAATTGATTCTATGCGACTTCTACAGCTATTTTTTCAACTTATTTTACTCTGCTCTATATTGATGTGGTTTATATTGCATTCTTGCAACTTGTCCAACAAAGCCTTATACCAGTACAATTTCTTTGCTATGATTATTCTCGATAGTTTGTGGGGTAGCTTGCTTTCTTCGTAATTAAAAATTGTTTTTGAAGGAAGGTTGATAATGTAACAGCCATTCCCCAAAAGCGAGAAACTAACAAACCTCATAAATAAACACCAATTACAATTTCTGCTACCTTCTCTAAAGAATTGGAAAGCATAATAAATTTTTATATTGTGTATTAAGTATAGCTTCTGTAAAGGAATCTTTAGGCTTTCTTCAGTAAAATTTATGTCGATCCAAGGAGATGGCTCCAGATATCTTTTTAGTTTTGACAGAAGTACACCAGTGATAACTTTTTTCTTATATAAATTTTTTGGGAATTTAAATATTTAATATTATGCTAATTACCCATAATGTTTTATAATAAAAATGCAATTTATTTGTTGGGGGAAAATAGCTAGTTCCTATACGTATTTCACTGCTTACTCAGGCCAGATCATCAGGAACCGTTTTCCTAATTTTAGAGAAGCCAAAAATAATATAAAGTTAATAAAATTCCACAAAACAAAATGAGAATTAAGAATGTTAATAGAATAATAAGAATTACAGAATATTAAAGCTTCAACAAAACACCAACAAACAAATAAACTTTTTTCGTTTTTATTGGAAAATGGACCATACAGAACAATGTGTTATTGATAGGATTTTATCAAACGAGTCCATCCATCCACAGGGAAATTTTGTTTTTTTTTTTTCAATCAGATCGTATATGGAACCAAATTCTCGAGGGTGCTGTAGCTTAAGTGGTTAGTACGGTGACTACTAGAGCATGCTCACGAGTTTAATACTCAGCCATTGCAACATCAATTTTTCAGATATCTATTAATTCTCAAATTATATGAATTTTATTTGAACTATTTTTAAATGAATAAATTATTTATTTAGGCTTAAGTTCTTAATTATAAAGAGATAAAGAAAAATTGGACACCAGCAGAACAGAATGCATTTTCTAGACAGCTACATCCGTCAACAGTACTCTTCATATCTATCTACTAGGTATATATCTACTAGCTACATAGATAGATACGAAGAGTAATGATGACGGTGTCCAATTTTTCTTTATCTCTTTATAATTAAGAACTTAAGCCTAAATAGATAATTTATTTATATTAATTCTCATTATTTATTTTTCATCACGCTTGATTCCTTAAAAATTATTAAATAAATATTTTATAAAGGCAATATAAAATATTTATTTAAAAAAAATATGGGGAAATCATATCCAGATAGCTATTTTGCTAGTGCTTAACTAGCTCATCAGTGGATCTTTCTCAATTTGCTGAATAAAAACTAAGATTCTTATGCTTAAAACTTAATAGAATAAATGAGAAGTTCAATCAGTCTACACGAAAAAAAGAAAAAACATAGTTGAGGTAACCATAATCTAAAAGCAACATGTTATGGTTGTATGATATGGTTATATTCATACCATATTTTTTTAAACCATAATAATAATATTGTTGTCATTGGAACATATTATTGTCTTAAAATAACATTGTAAAATACAATCATAATGTGAAACATGTAAATGGTTATATTTGACAACGTATGAATATATTTATAAATAACAAAAAACAAATACGAATCATTTAGACTTACATAAATATTTTGATATTTTCTCTTTACCTTTTTATATGTTTGATATTTTTAATTTAAATCTATCATTTATAATAAAAAACAAATTTATTTGTTGACAACAAATGTGTATTTAAAGTTTTTACGGTTTTTGATGAACCGAAAGCTTACACACATATTTCTGATCTGAAAAAAGGCCAAAACTAAAATATGTATTTTTAAAACCAAACATTATTTGTTTATTTTTAGTCATAATAATAATAAAGTTCATGAATATAACTGCTTCTATTCTGCCACACATATCAGTAAACCTGAGTAGGAGGTATCCAAATTTTAAGAAGAAGAAATAACTTGAATGTTTTTGAAGCTTAGAGAACGGTTATAATAGGTGTCCAATTTAAACAGCTAAGGGTTAAATTAAGTATAAGAGTTCAGGTAGTAAAAATGGAGCGTTATATGAATCAAAAGCGTGTTTTCACTTGTGAAAAATATAACTAATGATGGAAATTATGTCATTTAACCACCTAATTCTATTTGGTTTTGACGATTTGCAATGTGTCGTTTATAGAGTTTACAGGGTCTTAATATTGTGCTATAGTAATATATTTAATGTCTAAAGACTGTGTTTACCTGCCACAGCATGCCACAGTCAGTATCCAAATTTTTATTTTTCTATTTCCTATTAATTGACGAACTTTGGTGTAGAAAATCCAATAAATATCGCAAGGTCTGTACAACCTTTATGTGCTTAAATGATTTTTTTTCTTGCAGCCGAGCTCGAGTTAACGTGATTTTAAAGATTCTAATCATGCTATTTGGCACAGCAAAGCCAAAATATTAAAAATCTGACTCCTGTAACTACTAAAACAAAGTTTTCAAATTACTAAATTAATTATTTAGGCTTAAGTTCTTAATTATAAAGAGATAAAGAAAAATTAGATACCAGCAAAGCAGAATGCATTTTCTAGACAGCTACGTCCGTCATCACTAATCTTTGTATCAATCTACCCGGTAGTTTCAATTGTTATTAATTTTCTATTTAAACAAACTTATCAAATAAATAGAATCTGAGAAATTTTAATTTTACATTATATTTCATAGAAAAATTATTTAGTTTCTTCAGAGATTTCCATCGTAAAATGTCTAAAACTTAATAGATATAAACTGAAGTTTCTTCTCCTGAAAATAATTTCAAATTCTTTGTTATCAAATAGTTTTACTTACTTTTAGAGTACGAAGTAAATTTGATAATTCCTTAATTAAACAGTATATTTTTGGGATAAGCTTGATAGTTTAATTCCAGTGTCTTTTCGTTCTCATATCCAAATAAAAACATTTCTCAAGGTCTTCAAAGAAAAGAAGCACTTGTTTTAATGGTGACCTATATGTTTGAGCCAACTAACTTACCACCCAGCCATTACTTCAAATTAAAATAAAATAGTGGCAGGTTGCCCATTTCGTGGATTGTTGCCATAGTATCTACACACTTGTGCACCCATACATTGTCTTACTGGAATTGCTATTTTCTTCGATAGTTGAGATTATTGAATCGTTACATCAAAAGTTCTAAATGATATTCGATTTATTCCTAGATAATCGTTGTGAATGGAACCACATGCACATGACTTTGTTATCCGACACACCTACTTCAGCACAGTCAGAAAGACGAAAAAATACGAAGTAGGAAATTAAATTTATATGTAATAGAAAATTTTAAGGAATATAATAGAATTTTGTTTAACTGAAAGTAATGATTATTTGTAATTGAAAATTGCCAATTACAATTACATGAGATGTGTAATTGAAAATGTTCAATTACAAATTACAATAAGTTGTAATTGACTTTAGACCCTGATTTCAATTATAATTACATGCAATGTCTGGTCTCTGGTATATGTTACGTTGCCAGTTACTTCACGACACAAAAACTCGTTTATATTAAACTTGAACATCACCAAACACTGTTGCACTTATAATAGAGTATGGGTAATCGCGGAACTTATCCCGGGGATAGCTTTTTCATTTCCAAATGTTCACGAAAATTGTGATGTAAGCACTTGGATGAGATGCCTGTAACTTCAGTCACCTCACGGACTATCATTCGCTAATCGCACAGTAGTTTAAAAACGTTTTATTTTGGAAGTAATTCAGTAGCTCATGAGCTACTAAGGATATCTTAATGAAAATTCGGATAAAAAATTAAAAAAAAAACATTTTTTTTCTTTTAAGTCATACTGTGGTTGCATACGAGCAAACTTACCATAATTTGTCTAATAATAATATATGAGTCGTTTTGAAAGTGGCATTAAACAGTTTTTAAAAATATCAGGGTAATGATAACATTGATTTAAATTTAGCGGTATCTTTTCATTAAAAAAAATTTCAGCCAGATGTTAAGCTCCACTGAGACTTTGTTCGAGAAATGTAATACTAATAACGTTAAAACAAATTTGTTTATTTTGAGAGTGACAAACCCTTAAATATATCAATTTAAAAACAAGGTGATTAATACCATTTTCAAAATAAACGACTCATATTATGGTTATAAATACAATATTATATTGAAATACTAATAAAACTTTAGTTATGGTTTGAAAATTATATAGTTCTAACCAACCATATTGAATTTTTTTAGCGTAGTAACCATTTAATGATCAAATAGTAAACATTTTTTTGTCGTTACCATAGTAATGATTAAAACAACAATAAGTCGTCCAGAGAATATAAGATGTTGTTGGAGACCATACTATAACCATGTTATTTCTCTGCGTGTATCTCTGGCATGGTGATCTATTTTGTGCAACCTGGACGTGTGGCGCCACTCAGTAACCAATTTTTAACCATTGAAATTGATAACGCAGAGTTTTTATATTACGAGTATTTATCAACTCTTACTTTGGGTAAAAATTATGTTTCAGTTTCAGTAGCGATCAAAAACAAAACAGCGTCAGCTCAAAATTCAACAGTAATATAGTTAGTTTACCGGAACAATGTTATGTTGAATGTTACGGCGAATTATCACACTTCCCTCGTATGTGGCATGTTGTACATGTTTAACATGTAGATATGCACGTCTATAACACAGCAATGCCATTTAAAAACCAAACAAGTGTTCAATTAACAATAATCGAAAAAAAGAGAAAATAAAATACAATGTTTTAGAAACATAAAATGAGAGAATGCGTTGAAAAATTGTTTGTAGATGTAGACTAATACCAACTGAATTAAATCTAATTTGTACTGTATTTTCCAAAAACACAAAAAAGGCATTTTATAAGTGTTTTATAGAAAAAAACTGCACTAGAACATACGGTTTTCAACTGAACGAACTGAAACTTATTTATTGTAGATTATTTGGAGCACTGAATGCCACTTTTCAATTTATTGAAATGGTTTTAGTTGTCGAGATATAAATAATTCTAGATGCAAAGTGCATGTTTTAGCATAATTTGGTAACTCTCATGGATGGTAAAATAGGTGGAGTTAGCCGAACCTGTAGTGCAGTCTCCAGTTGAGGAGTACGTATCCATAAACGAGGAAGAATTTCTTGGGTTTCTTCTTGCGTTGGTTTTCTAGTTGGAAGGTCGGGTGCAGGAAAAAGTTTCTCGTTGCACAACTTGTCGCTTTTAAAATCCAGAAGACAAGTAAACGTGCATTCCGAAATAGTACATGAATACGCTCTTAAACTATACGGATGTGTCACGCTAAATGAGACAATGTTTAATGGATGCAAATGTTTAATGGAAAAGAGATGAACTTGCAAAAAGATCCGAGACAAGAAGAAGGTCGACAAATTTGATTAAGATGATGCTCTAACATGACGGTGGTCTTACTACTGTGTGAATACAAAGTGTGGACCAACGAACATGACTGGCAGGACCATGTTCACACTCCTTGTTTAGGGGTTGGAGATCATCAAACTCCTACACTCTATTTGTACCTTTTATTGAGAATGCAACAGTACACAAGCCAACCTTGCACCACTCCTGCAATACTGCTCTAAACACAGCCATGTGCCTCCCCAAAGGGTATTCATTAATAACCGGTTAATTAAAAAATTCTTACGTAACTTTAATTTAAATGACCAAAACTTTTTTGTTTTAAATGATTTGATGCAAAATAAATTTTGAATAATTATGTAGCTTATGAGCTTCTAGTGCTTTTTTTCTTTTTTTAAAGGGGCAAATTTCCCTAAAATCGAGCATCACTTCTTGCCGTCAAAGCACGTCAAATAAGTCTTGCAGCATTTTGTAGTATGGCATATTGGCACTATTGATTATAAAGATAATTCACTTTCGTAATAAAACTGTATTTTAAATCCTACATAACTTTTTATCGGTCGATTATTACACCGATTTTACAACAAACATTAAAGACCAAGGTACCACCTACTAAACAAAAAAAAAGGCAAAACCGCTTAAAAGTCATGGATTTTGGCCTTCGTGAAATGATCCACTGTGCATCAATCAATGTATATACCAAGATTATAAATGTGTAGCAAGATGTGTTGAAAAAAAAAAATTATAAAGATGAGTGTGTTATTCGAAACAGTTTCCTATTCCATTTCTCAAGTTGCAGATCTAACAAAAAGATAAACTTAATATTTTGAATAGAAAAACAAGGTTCTAATCCATTTTCTTTTGAAAAGCAAGTAATTAAATTATTTTTATGATTTAGGTCATGTCATCATATAATTAAAATATATATGAAATTTTTTGAAAGGAAATTAAAAACAGAATACAATTAAATGCAATCAAATAATCAAGAGCAATTGACTACATTTACTCAATCTTAGATGACCTTCAGCCTTTCAATAATGTTCTTTTTGAAATAAAGTTCTTAAGTATCAATAAACAGAATTTTATAGTTTTTGCTTAAAACACAAATAAACAGAGAATTGCATTTTTTTTGCAAAATATTAATATTTAAATTTTGGGTGATATAAACCCAGATTCTTTAACAAACAAATTTATATAACAAATCTATTATAAAATAAAACTAATTTATATTTTGTAAGCTTTCGAAATTCGGTAAATTTGAATCTTTTATTCACGGTTCACGGTAGGCTAGTAGTTAGTTTGCTGCCCTATCAGTATGGTGGTTGAGGGGGTATGATTTCCAACCAAAGACTCTGGGTGTTTCACTACGACGAGTGAAATTTTGCTTTACAATGCTCGGTAAATTAAATTATAACATAATTTGTAATCGGATTGTAATATTTTTTAAATAAATAAATAATAATTTATTTCTTTTTTTATTAAATTTTAATTTGTTTGTAGATTTGTTGTGAGCATTCAATATTTTGGAATGTTAGTTCAAAACAAAAAAAAAAAAAAAAGTTTCTCTCATTGATAACCGAAGGTTGGCTGAGGCAACGACAACTACAAAGTGGTAAATAATAAAGAAAAATATTGAACAAGAGGGAGGCTTTGGGTAGTGGTAGACTTCGTTCTCACCTCGCTCAACTGATTGAATACAATTCTTCTCGTATTTATTTATTTGAGTTTTTTTGGTTAAATAGATGATGCTTACAAGTTAACACTACCCAAAGTATATAGATACATAGAATGCTGAAGACGTACGTAGCTATCCAGAAAATGCATTACATTCTGCTAGTCTTTAAAATTAAATTTTCCCATTTTTTCTTTAATATTGATTACCTAATTTATAAGTAATATTCTTTCAACTTAGAGAGAATTTAGGTAACTTCAAAAATTCATTTGTATTTTAATAAATTAGTTGGACTAATTAAAAATTAAAATATTGATGCCCTTATGAAAAAAAAAATTGTCTACTTGAAGTGTACTTTAAGGCTCATATAAGACTTTATTAGACTTCATTTTATTTGGATAAGGGCGTAGATATTTAAATATTTAAGAAAATTTCAAGATTTATGATGCATGATTTGATTTTGATTTTTGAAGTTGAGTAATTTAGACTTCTTTGTGACAAATTTTAGATTGACAATTTTAGTGTAACAAAATTCTAGTAGTTACGTTATTTTTCTTTTTTTCTATTTTTGTTCTTTTGTCTGCAAAAATATTTTATTTTTAAGAATTTATTCTTTTTTTTTTTGCTTTTTGGTAAACTTTCTATTTCTTAAATTTTTTGTTCTAACTTCTGGTCTATTTTGTGGGCAGTCTAATTTACTGAGAATCGAATTTTGTATTTCTGATTATTTTTTTGCAATTTAATAAAAATTTTTTAAGTAATTTCTACTGTTAGGTTCTTTTTGCATTATTTTTTATAAAAATTCCAATAAAATTTTTACTCTAACAAAACTTTTGTTAGTAATTTATTGTCTTTTTTCCATGTTTTGATTAAATTTAAACCTTTTGTAACATGATATTCGGTTTTTTGGTTTTTTATCAAAACCAATTTTTTTAAGTACCCGGATTCTAAAATAAGTGT